>CAVNYN010222330.1:0-58158 GCA_963692815.1 Nyctanthes arbor-tristis
TTTTTTTTTTTTTTTTTTTTTTTTTTTTTTTTAGAGTAAAAGCTAGAAAGTATGTTGAGGCTCATCTATAAAAAGTATGTTAAGGCTCATCGACCGGACATTGTTACAAGTTGTCTACGTTATCACGAATTCACTCTTTGAGGTAACTGGAACTGATTTGAAAAAATTCAAAATTTCGAGTTTTAGTGGGAGAAAAAAAAAAGAGATAATAATAACAACAAATAAGTCAACAAAATTCAAAATTGTTGGGGCAAAAAAAAAAAAAAACCAAACCTTTTTCAGTTGTAAGTTAAGACCAATGGTAAACTGAGATAATTGCTCAGTTGTATGGAGGGATTTAAGTCATGAGGCTTTGTTCTAAGAACATCACTGGGATGGTCCCTTAAGACAAGTTAGTATTCCATATTTTACAATGTCTTGTGTTTTATGACACATTAACTAAGTTTTCATTATGCTGATTTCGATGGAGGTAGGTCGGGCTTTTATATAGAGCTTTGCAGTTTTTTCCTTGCTTAAGAAAAATAATTTGACTATTTTTTATTTGACCTATTATGTATAAAATGCTTTTTTCAAAAAAAAAAAAAAAGAAATTAGGGGCTGTAGCATGTAGTTTTCACAATGTTTTAGACTTTTTTAAGTTTTAGTATTGTTTCTCATTTATTTGATTATCATTTTTTTTTATATTTAGATAATTTTATTCCACTTTTTAACATATATATATATATTTTTTAATTCTGTGGTTTGAATTGTACTATTAGTGGTTGTGTGTTAGAGTTTTCAAGTAGGAGATCAAGCTTCCATCCATACACGTCTCTCTCCTAATTTTCCTTCCCTCCCCATTCTCTCTTACATAAAAAACTAAATGGAAATTTGAAACTAATCAAATTTTTAGATTCATATATAAGACTAAAGAGAATCAAAACGGAGAACTTTGGTTCATTTACTAACCGAAATGGAATATTGAATCACCACTCCTAATAATCCTATTCCTATAATTGCCAGGTGGGAGGCTGAGTACGTAATGGCTATACTAGGTTCTCAGCCAAGTTCTTTTTGGTATTTTAAAAGTATCATACTCTACTATATTGATAAAATTAAAAGTCAACATGTGAATTCATGGAACCAAATTTATTGTTATATACATATGACAAATTTAATTTTGCCCACGCGTACATGTTATTATGCATGCGCGCAATACGTATGGTAATGTGTCTGCATGTATACACACCAAGCGTGTATACGTACAGTTACATCACTCGTGTGAGTGACACAAGTTTATTTTCATCAACACCACATATTTACAACGTTTCCTTGGTGCTACAATCTGCAACATCATAATTCATAAGAATATGAAAATTGAAAATGATACATTAAGAAATCTCCACGAGAGAATGGAGATGCAAAATTTTCCACGCATCTCAATAGTATATGCTTACATCTTCACAGTCACCATTTCGTTCTTCCTCATTCTGAAAACATAAATAAACCCAAATTACAAGATTTATGTTTGCCAAAACTTATGGCTATCAATAAAAAAAAAAAATTAATAATAATAAAATCATAAGGGGGAAAAACTTTAAAGATCATGCTAGAAAACCACAATTTAGAAAGAAGTACCGACGCCACTGAAATATATATATATATATATATTACCCTAGGCGTAGAGTGATTTTTTTTTTTTAAAACGAACCATATAGTGGTGCTTTAATTTTATTCACTCCTAACCCTAGGCGTAGAGTTACACACTCGAACACAATAACACAACAGGTGGACCCATGAAGAAATGCACCATATGTTAAAAATGACAAAAATTTTAGGGAGATATGAATATGTGACATGAAAAATTAACATTGCATAATGATGAAAAAGTTCTCATGTGATAATTTTCCAATTAGTTTATATCTAATAAGAAGC
Organism: Nyctanthes arbor-tristis; assembly: GCA_963692815.1. Classification (NCBI taxonomy): domain Eukaryota; kingdom Viridiplantae; phylum Streptophyta; class Magnoliopsida; order Lamiales; family Oleaceae; genus Nyctanthes; species Nyctanthes arbor-tristis. Next base: position 1,915 of record CAVNYN010222330.1, read on the forward strand.
TGATTTCTAATGAACTAGATAGGGTTTTGTATATAGAGTCTGATTGCCAATAGAAAAGCTGCTAATAAGAATATCAATTTTTTAAATCACCTTCTCACGTCTCTTTAGAATCACCCGTAAAATTAAGGATTAAGAATTCTGCCCAACTAATCCGCAGGTCATAAGTTTTGAGTTAGATTTTTGCCAATAATAACTTGGCAGTTTCATTAGTCAATAAATAAGGAATTAAATAATCATGCAATGAGCTGCATAATTTCATGGATGGTAAATTTTCATAATCATGTGATGAGCTACATATAATTTTATGGAGGGTAAAATTTCAAACTTAACTTTAAGGGCATGTGTGGAATAATGAAATATAAGGAAGGGTATTGTAGTCCAAAGATATTTCTCCAACGCATTTGCTTTTATATACAGTAAAACCATTTATTTTTGTTCGCTTTGCATTTCAATAAGACACTAATAGAGGGTAGATAGAAGTTACAAATATTACTATCAACAATCCATTGGTTTAGTAGATACATTGCGTAAAAAATTTGTGCATACATTCAAAAATTTTCATTTCAAGGATTACGTGGCTAAAAACATTTAAGCAAATATATGGGTATGTAAAAATTATGTACATAAGGTAATTAATTCTTAACAATAAAATCTGATTTCTCCTCGAAAAAGTGCCATCTACCTATTATTTATATTTGTTGTATATCCGTGCGTTGCACGGAATATAATAATTAGCAAAAAAAAGATGCGTAATAATTTGAAGAACTAAATAGTCATAATTTCATTGCGTACTACTCACTCATTTACAAATCTTACTAATAATTATAATTTTATTGCGTTGGCACAAAGTTAATTAAATTGTCATCCATAAAGCAATACTCTTAACTAATAAAATGAGAATTAATGAGGAATTTTTTAATATAAATTTAATTTCACGTTGAATATGAAAATGAAGAAACCATGAAAAAGAGAGCATACAAAATTTATATAATTCTAAAATTACCATATACTTATATCTTTGTTCAATAAGTATCAATACAAAAAGTCTAAGAACATATTTAGAATGTTGATGGTATTCATTTATAAAAATAAATTCTTTATCACATTTATTCTCTACCACATATTGTTGGAAAATTTTTTTTCACATATCCTCATATATAGTGTCATAAATTCTCCAAAGAAATCATTATTCACTAAATCCGCTTTAGAAATTCTAAAGTACACACCCTCATATCGTAAAAGACCTAAGGGAAGCAATATTACCACAAATGATAAATTCTATATGATTTACCCTTAACAATAATTTTTAACCACTTTCCGCTCTAAAAAGAGTTTTTTTTGTTCTAAATCATCATCATCATCAAATATTATTACTATTGTATCCTCTCAACTTAAATTTTTACCAATATATAGGTTCCCACAAAAAAATAATAAGTTAAGTAATGCAGTAAACATATAGCCATAGATTTTATGACATGTAGTTTATTATATTGTATTGAATTAAAGTAAATGTTTTGAAACTGATTTAATTTAATTTACTTCTTTATCATCATTATTACTAGATTATCACCAGTGCGTTGCACAAGAAGATTTCTTAACAATTACTCTACACAAAATATATTATATTATTTCATTGAATTTAAGTAACTCGACAAGAACTGCAAGAACTCATTTTAAATATCAGCCAAATAAATTTATTTATTTAGAATTTAGACAACACGCCCAACAATGTATAGTATTTTGTATTTTTTTTTTCCATTTCAGATGTTACTATTCACACCGACTTTGCTATTTTGTAAGCTGTTAAAGTCTGTTCTCACGTGCTCCTATATGTTTTAAAGTTGCTTCATGGCATGATGGTTGTATTTGTAAACAATGCAAGATTCTATGCATGAATAGAGTATTATTCGAATTGCAAAGAAATAGAATAAATTAAGCTAATCTTCCCTTGTCAATTGAAATTGTAGCCAACACAATAACATGGAGTAATGTCCTCAACCCACTCATTCGGATATCCATTTGCACGGTGGATGACCAGCAGCTACTTTCGCAGGCAATCATCTCTTTTCTGATAACATGTTAGTGATATCATCAGTAAGCTTTACTGCTTCATTATATTCTCTAACCCATGGGTATCGAGAAGACACCATCAAATAGTTTTCTTCTTGTAATCATACATAGAGCAAGGGATCCAAAAAGCAGATAAACAAATTAGAAATAACAAACAAAACAGAAACGGGAGAAAAAAGAGGGGGTATTGCTCACTCAGCTGCATTTTACCCTGTTATGCCAAATTCTCCTATGCTGTTGAGCTTTATTATAATCTTAGCTCTGTCCTAGCCACTTCGAATCATCAAATAGTTATTGATTAATTAATCTGCCCTTAAACATGGATAAAATGGCAGTACACCAAAAATTAAGAGTGGAAATCCTCAACACCACTATCATGTTCAAGAATTAGAAACAAATTTCCACCATAATGAGTGATATGCAATAAAATTCTTAACATCAAAAAGAACATAATACTCAATTTTTCAAGAAGAAAAGTCTTCTCTTCTAACTAAATGAGTAATAGAGTTTCAGCTACTTAGCAAATTTTCATCCATCTAACAGCATTCTATTGTCAAAGAGTATTTTCATCCTAATAATCAATTTATTTTTTCAAAATATGGAATAAGATGTCTATATCAGTTTATCCAGAAAATTTCAAACAAAATTAGCTAACACTTGCATTTTTTCAACAATTCATAAGAAAAAGCCATCCAAATGAGCCAAATTTAATTCTTTTACTAATTGAATCCTGAATTCTTCTTCGATATAGTAGAGTACATGATACGAACCAAGGCGGGAGCACTCAAATGTATCCACTTTATGTGCCAATTGGACCAATTACAAGAGCAAGAGCTAATAAAATCAAAGATGCTATGGTGAGATTAGTCCAAGATTTGGGGCATCATAGTTATCCAATGGGAAAGGATTAGAGCATGACTTGAGCAAAGGAGAATCAAAGGAGGTGAACTTAATTCAAGTCTGGACCGAGGCTGCAAAGAATCTGGAGGCCAGGGACTAAACTGGGCGAAGTGGAAACTCGTGAAGCTGAAACTGTAGAAATGGGAAAGTCGCCCATGCGGCCACACGGTCAGGCCAATTTTTGCCGTTTTGGGGTAGAAACATGAGGGCGGGCGCAGGCGGGTGTGCCCGCACAGCCCGTTTTCTTTTAATTTTTATTTCTTTTCTTAGGGTTTTTTACCAGAGGCTATATTAATAAGCCCAACACATTGTAAACTTTTCAATCAACATTCTCGTGAGTTTAACATTATTTGTGAGGAAATTTTCTCTCAATTGCTTCGTTCGAATTTTGAACGATCCGAACTTATCAAAGAGCGTGATTAACTCTTTGTGGCGTTCACGCCGCTATTGGTTCCAGGTTCCGCATCTTCGGGGGTGGTTGGTTTAATATACCAATCGTTTTCAAAACGAGAATCGCGTGGGTCGTTAGGGATTTCAAATCACAACCGGGTAATTCGCTTTTCTGGGGTTGATCTCCAATCTCGTGTGGGTTCCTTTGGCGTAGTTCCATTGCGGGTTCCCATCAGTTGGTATCAGTTGGTATCCGTATTTTTTTCCAAAAAAAAAAAAAAAAAAGAGTTACTCTTTGCTTCTGCCTTGTCGTCAATTCCAAAGAAAAAAAATTACAACTTTGCTACTGCCTGTTTTCGTGAAATTCCAGGGAAAAAAATCATCATTGTCCTTCTTTCTTGCTCTAGCTTTCCTGCTAGTTTTAGTTAGTCATTATCATTCTTGCTCATTCCAATTTCTTTACTGTCTCTAGTTAAATTCCTGTTTATACATTCCTATCTTTGTTGGTGGTAGTGTGAACTAAGCAGAGAACATCACTGCTTAGGTGAGTTTGTTTGGTTCATTTTTTCTTGTAACGAGAATTGAGAGGTTAGAGTGGTAGAAGGCAGTGTGGGTGAGATTATTATCGGGTAAGAGCCTAGTGTGAGTGAAATATGAGTGATTCAAATACGTGAGGACACTTGCACACACAATTGCACACTGTGTCATAACATAATTCTACCGCTGGACAAAACAACAATGCACAACTTGATGAGATGAGGGCTATGGTTAAGGAGATGGTGGATGAGGTGAGGCGAGACCTACAATTACAAATGGCGAGAATAGAGAATAGGATAGTTGGGTTAGAAGTTGCTCGGGTTCCACCACAAAGAGGCAATAATAATGGGCCGAGGAGGCAATGAGTGAATATGATGGTGGAAGGCAATGAATTAGAATTAGGTGATGGAGGAGATGAAATCAATTGGGAGAATGAGGGAGCTATGAGAGGTCATTGGGATAATCGGTGGGAGAGAGTTGAACGTAGGGAGCGGAATGGAGAAGATGGCAATGTTGGGAATGTCAAAATTAAAATCCCTCAGTTTCAAGGTAAAAGTGATCCTGAAGCTTACCTTGAGTGGGAAAAAAATGGTGGAACTAGTGTTTGATTATCACCAATTTTCAGAATTGAAAAAGTTGAAATTGATAGTTATGGAATTCACTGAGTATGCGTTAAGTTGGTGGGATCAGTTGGCTAGTAGCAAAAGGTGAAATTATGAGGACCCTGCTTCCAAGATAACCTTGAAATCCTACCCCATTATACACCTTCCTAAGTAAAATTTTTAAAATAAAGAAAATTTAATGGATAAACCAAAGCCATATCAGAAACATACTACGAGAAATTTAGTGGACAAAGCAAATCCAGAAAGATTACTGCTTTCCAGTAAGCTTTGCCCCATTCACCACAACATCAGAGACATAATCTTCTAGATTTTAAATCCCAAGCTTCCAATATTGAGTAAATCATTCAAAAATCAGTAAATTGCACCTCAAATTCAATAATTGTGTTTTCGACAGCAGACAATCGTACCTTCAAGCAACAACTACCACAGGTTTGGACATTATATTTACTTATGAAGAATGAAATGATAGAAGACATCAAAGCTAAAACAAATATCAGATTGCAAAAAATATCAGTCATTCAGGAAATTAAAAAAACATCATCATTTTATCAAACCCCATCTTAAGTATTTCTTGAAAATCTCCATGTCAAGTCGCAAAAGTAGCAAATTTGTTTGGGGTAAATCACTATTGGGCAGAATGCATTAATTAAACCTTTGTATCACATCAGGGCAAATATCTGAAATTTTTTTATCTGCATATGCTTTTCCATTCTGGAACCATCAAAGATATTGTTAGAGAATTAACAAAGCTTTTTCATAGGTAATTGACCTGTATGATCCGGAGAAGATGATGAAAGCCGATATCCAAAACTCCGTCCGAAGCAAATGACTGGAAATTATTGCTTGACTTTCTCTCACCTTCACCTATATATATATATATATCCTCTTCCGATCTCATTAAAAAAACCCTAGGGAAGAACAATCCCACCGAAACTCATCACGTCAGAACATGCAAACCTTATTTAAAAAAAAAAAAAAAACTAACTGATACTCACCCAAATTTGAAAAGGTCATTCAATCTTATCAGATGAATGAATTGAGCTTCAATCTTGTCCTGATCAAAGTCCGAGAAGATAAGGGATAATCTTCCCATCGTAAAAATCAAAAAAACCTTGAGGAAAAAAATCCCCAAATCGTGCAAAAGGAGATAAACATGAGACGTGAAGATAAGTGCAAACAATCGGATCAAGGGTCTTTGATAAGAGAAAGGCTGAGTGGTGAAGCTTTATCAAATAAAGGACTAATCACTAGAAGATAAGTGCAAACAATTGGAGAAGAAGTATGGCAGATTAGGGCTTTTCATTGATGAGGGAAGGAGAATGGCCGAGAGAAAAATTTAGGACCAAAAACTAAAAAACAAAAACTGAAGGGACAAAACAGCAAAGTCACTGCACCGGTTACCACCGAGATGACAGAAATGACCAAAATATCCCAACTTACATCAGTCTGGGCGGGAAAATTGCGATCAAATTGTACTACAACACCTCTCATTTAATTAATATATATATATTATTACTATGCCATTAATCTCACTGTAGGTACTTAATCGAAATGATAAAGGAGTGTCGATAACTCAAGATTTGAAATTTGTTTGTCAATTATTAGAATTTTAAAGAAATATAAAATCTTTGAAGATAACCTAAAAATTAATAGAATAGATATATCAAATATTAATGGATAACAAATAGCATAAGATTGTAGATTAATTTTGAGCTTAATTAGGAACTAGATACTCACCCTTGCGCTACACAGGAATAATACATATCAAATTATTGTAAAAAATATATATAATATGAAATTTTATAAGTGGTTTTTTTTTTTTTTTGGTATGGTAAAATTTTATAAGGTTACATTACCCAATAAGGAATAATTAATTTTTAACATCAACCAAATTAAACAATAATGCAATTTTTTCTTATCATAGGTAATTATAGTTTATAACGAATTTTAACATGATTGTTATCGTTAAAGCAAATAAATATCATTTTATTTTTTACACTAACTTAGATAAATGGCATCATACGAAATAATTGCTAGTTTGGCAGTTATGTATACTGTGAAAATATATTCTTATTCGAAACCAATAAAGTCAGATAACATGAAGATTATATAAATTAATAATATATAAAAGTAGTAATGTATAAAATAGTCGTAATTATTTATATTCATTTATACCAAGAAAAATTAAGAAAAAATTATAATTATAATTTTCAATTAATTTAAACTAACGATGTATATGTTTAATTTCTATTAATTATAAACTACAAATTTCAAGATATGTTAGACAATTGAATAATCAAATGAGTGGCTATATTGACGCCATCGTTTTTTATAATCACACCACAATTCCAATTGTATTGCACATCCTTAGATTTTCTTAATTATTGTGTTTACACTTTTAACTTTTTTGATCTTATTTTTGTTCTTAACCTTCTATTAACTCAATTCTATCTTCTATTCAACAAAGGTTTTTCTCCAAAAATTTTGTTCAAGAAGTTGCTGAATTTTAAATAAGTAAAAAATGGCAAATAGTTAAGAGCAAATTAATTATTTTTTCATAGTTCATGAGTCTCATGATAAAAGAAATTGGGAGGAAATTATTATTTGAGGTAAGAAATATTATTTGATAAAAAAAGTCGCAAAAAAGAATACGACAAAAACGTTTGAAAGTCTAAATGGAAAAATAAACAAAGTTCATGGACTTTTTATGTAAATAAAATGTGGTGTACTTATAAAAAAGTATAGTGTCAATATATTTTCCCTAATCAAATTTATCAATAATTTAAACAATTAAATGTTGATAATTATCTTATTAGTTATTAAATTTAATAGTGAATCTTATTTCAAAATAGTGTATGGATAAGTCAAAAGTGAATAAAAAAATTTTTAAAAAATTGAAAAATTCAGAATAACATACAAATTACCGCAATTTGAAATAAAATATCAAAAAAGACTCTATTAATAAATTTTTTAAAGGGAAAACTGCAGTACAAAAGTACTGCAGCCCCTTTCATTTAATTAATATATGTGTAGTGTATATCTCTCTGTGTGTGTGTAAAAAAATGTAAGATTAGAGATTAGCTTGCAATCTCTAAACTTATATACGTATATAATATATTAATATGAGAATATGTATAAGATTGAAAGCATATAAAATAAAAACATATATAAGCGTGATAGTAGATTTATTTATTTTTTTAGAAAATATCTCAACTCGAAAATCCAAACTCGAGATGTAACTTTTATTTTATATATATATATTATAATATATTTTATGTATATTATAATATATTATAATTACGTATATTCTATATATGTGTATAACATAAAAACATATATATAAGATATTAGAGATTAATTTGAAGCTTAATTAGTTGGAAATATATATTATATATATGTATATTTATATATTATTATTAAAATTAAAATAAAATAAAATAAATAAAAAAGAGGCATGTATAAGTTGGATAATGATTTTTGCGGGAAAATTTACATATGGCCGCTATCCTACTTTAATATATATATATATATATATTCCATATATGTGTATAAAATAAATACATATATATAAGATATTAGAGATTAATTTGAAGCTTAATTAGTTAGAAATATGTATATTATATATATGTATATATCATTATTAAAATTAAAATTAAATAAAATAAATAAAAAAAGATGCATATATAAGTAAGATAGTGATTTTGACGGGAAAATTTACATATGACCACTATCTTATTTTAATATATATATATATAAAAGATAAGATAAGATATTTTTGCGTATAGGGGAGATAGAATCATCCTATCATTACATATATTTTATGCCATCTCAAAATTCAAGGGGTAAATTCACTTTCACATATAGTCCCTAATCTTTGCACTTTCTAACAAATATAGGTTCCCATTCATTCCTTTTCTTCTTCTCCATTTTTTCGATAACATCATCGGTCTCTAACTCATAAATTTTTGCCAATTCTTTTTTTCTTTTCAATGCCATGAATATCCCATTTTTCATAAATTCGCACAATAACGGTCTCCTGGATTCTTTCCATTGAATAATGTTGTTTTTTTTTTCCAAACAGGAGATTTTATTCGCATCTAAATAGAGTACATCATAGATCATACGAGGAGGGAATACAAAAAAACTAATAAAGCCTGATATGGAACTAGCTGATTGAGCAAGATAATGAGCCATCTAATTCGCAGACTTTCTAACACAAGAGAATTCAACCTTGTGAATCTCCAAAGAAAGTTGTTTGCAATCCTCAATAATAAGACCAAACCGCGAGTCATATATTGAGGAACTGTGTAAAGCCTAAAAAATGACTTTGCGTCTATATCCACTATAAGAGCATCCCCAACCTTCATACTCTATTTTAAAAAATTTCTCCAACTCACATATTTTATATATTCTCTATAACTAATTTTTTCTATTTTTCTTTTATTTCCAACCATTAATATATTATAAAAAATAAATAATTCCACATCATATTAATAGCCGAACACAATTAGACCAACATTTTATACGATTTGTACTCAAACAATACATTCATTCTAGACACCAGAATACAAGATCAACTCAAAAATAAAAGTTGCAAATAGATGAAAATAAATAACAATGTCACTACAAATGATAAAATGTACTATAAATAACAATTACATATAGCCGACTGAAGATTAAGAATTTGAATTACTATATTCCTCCCACAGATAGTCGATGAAGGCATCTCGAAGTGCATAGTGTGCCGTCTTATCTCTGATTTTCCAGTGACGTGCCGGGAATTCTTGAAATCAAACATGTTCATCTCGTACCATTTCTACTCCTGGGCGGGTAGCTCTCAATGATTTGTGATTGGTGTCTCTATATCCCACTCATCTTCAATAATCATGTTATGTATTATAATGCATGCAGTCATAATATCATGCAACACACGCTTACTTCAGATGCACGCTGGTCTGAAAATTATTCCGCACTTTGATTGTAGAACACCAGATTCTCGTTCTACGTCCTTTCTACAACTTTCTTGTCTAGCTACAAAGTGTTTCTTCTTTGGAGTTTGCGGGTCGGGAATTGTCTATACTAGAGTGGACCATTTAGGATATATACTATATGATAAGTACTATCCCATTGTAAATTCTTTTCCTTGTATGAAGTAATTAGCAAGAGTACTATTCCATTGGCAAGATTAGAAAATAGATGAGACATTCCCAACACGTTAATATCGTTGTTCAAACCTAGCATACCAAAATACGTGTGCCAAATCCACAAGTCGTAGTCAGCCACGGCTTCCAAAATGATTGTTGGACTTCTACTCCGTTCGGCATAAGCTCCTGCCCAACTCGTTGGGCAATTTTTCCACTTCCAGTGCATAAAATCGAGGCTACCTAACATCCCAGGAAATCCACGTTGTTTTATGATGTGGAGCAATCGTGCAACTTCTTGTTCATTTGGAGATCGAAGATACCCGTCACCAAAAACATCCACTACTAGCCGACAGAACCTCTTTAAACTTTCCATCACAGTAGATTCACCAATCTTAAGTTGTCCATTGCATCTGCGGTCACACCATATACGAAGATCCGCACTGCGATAAGTAGAAAACCCAGGTCGGCCAAACACGTCAACTTTCTGTACGAAATAATTGTCATGTGATTGAATGGCCTCCATAATTCGTAAGAACAACCTCCGTGACATCCGAAAACGCCGTTTGAACATTGACTTATTGTACAATGGCGCCTCTGAAAAATAGTTGTTGTATAAGCGTTGATCAGCGGCTTCTCGACCATGATTGCAAACCACATATCCAGGAATCGAGCCCCCGTGTTGTGTGTTTTTGAGTTGTTGAGAGTACTGAGAGACCACATAAGCATTGGTTTATATATGCCAAAAAGCATATGTTGGTCTTCATCGATGTGTTCAATCTTTTGCGTCAAAATAGCACCAAAGTCGTCGTCCCCCTCAGAGGAGGATGATGAGACATTAAAACCAGTGTTTGAAGGACCTCCATTGTAAGAACTCATCTTTTAGATCTGACTCAAGAATAAAGTAAGGCTGGTGCGTTTGGCTATCCACTAGCCACTTTAAATAGAAAATTTTAGGGTAGCCACTAGGAATCCAAGAAGACAATACATGTAATTTACATGGTCGGATTAGATCTCGTAGTATTTTGAGCTTTAGATTAAAGAACCCGTCAAACCAAATCCCAATTAAATATACCAATCAGATATATAACACATTGTATGTCAATGTTTCTTTAAATATAGACCGTGGGATTATATTTAATTATGAGCGTTTGATCAACTATTCTATCAAGTCAAATCGAATCAAATCTAATCTATGTCAGATACATAGCAGATCATATTCGTATACCCATATTCATAACGTTGGATAAATATAACCAATACCGTTCGATCCAATCACATATCTCGATAAACTTCTACTTTTTGTAGTTTTAACCCCTACCGTCGGATCAGATCTCAATTAATGAAGATCGTTGGATTATATTTCTTGTGAATGCAGTTCTGTCTATAAATTGCTAGTGCCTAATACGTTACCGTACACACTTCTGCAGAATCCGAACCAAATGCCATTATTTCTCTGCAAACCATTATTTCTCTGCATCCCATCAATACTTACTACTGTTTATTTCCTTTGGACTACTATTGCTCAATAGTCGCATCAATAATTTCTTCAATTCATCATCTATACTTGAAACCAGTAGCTTTCCACCATGAGCTCTCGTGGATGTGGTCCTAGTTTCATGGTTGACGAAGACAAATTCTTAACCAATGCTTATATTGATATCTCCCAAAACCCTATAATCGGCATTAATCAGTCTGAGAAAGGCTTCTGGTCATGGGTCCTGACAGTTTACAATGAACTTTGAGACAGTTTGCCACCCCAGCCACGATCGTGGAAAGCTTTACAATGTATATGGACAACAATAAAAGCCGATATTGCCAAGTTTAGGGGGTCTGTTCTTGCAATCGAATTACAAAACCAAAGTGGTGCATTCAAAGTGGACATCGTAAAGAATCTTATTTACAAAATCTTCTATACCTTTTTCTTTTAACGTCTAACTAAAATCACTCTCTACATATTTGTAGATGAAGGATACGAGGAGCCACTATGCTCTTGATGGAAAACAATTTTTGTTTGACCATATTTGGCCCATATTGAAAGATAATGAGAAATTTATGTCTAATATAGATGCCGCCCTACCTGCCTTTGAACCAAGTCAAGGAAATTTCCCATCTTCCCAAGATGATATTCTCCTGCCCCAGGTTCTCCAATACTAAATTCACCAAGCCTGTTTGGGTTTTTATTAAACTTGGATTCTGATAGTCCTGAGGGGACTTCAGAACGAACAATTGAGATGAGAAAGGCTAAAGCCAAGCGAAAGATGGAAGAAGAGCACTCAAGAGCCCTAACTCCCATGACCAACTGTAGTGAAAAAAGACAAATCTCATGGACCAAGTTGAGGTGCAGCGACAACAACTCATTGATGCGGTGCGAGAAAGCAATGCCTTGATGTCTAAAATAGAAGACACCAAGGTACTACAAATCGACCCCAGTACAATGCACGAAGAATTCCTTCCATATTTGATTCAAGCACAGTAGCGCATCTTGCAAAAAAAGATGGCGAGTGGGGATAGCTCTCAAGATAGTAGTAGTGCATTTGGCCAGTTCTTTGGCGGAACTTCTCCATCTGGGTCGGACCTCCCTGACTACTGGTGCTCGGTGTGATATTTACACATTCATGTATTTCTTTTTTCTATTTGTATCGGCTTGCTTTATTTATCCGACGTGTAGTTTGTGTGTTGTTTATTTTTTGATGCTTTGTGTGCTACAATATATATTGCTTCCATTGTTCTAGCTGGCTTCTATATTTTATGTGATGTATCTTGCTTATCTTTATGCTCATGCAAATTATTTTCTTTCGTTTTGTAAAAAATAATACATTGACAACAACCGAATTAAACAAAATAACTTAGTTTAAATAAATAATAATTATTTCAAAATAACACTAGATTAAAACGAAGAAACCAACACAAAAGAGTTTAAAAAAAAAGTGAAGTAACCAAACACTGTGAAATAATTAAAAAAAATTAAAGTAAACAAACACATATGAAATTGTTTAAAAAAATGAAGGTTAACCATCCGAACACACGTGAAATATTAAAAAAGAAAAAAGAAAAAATGTGAAGAAATGAAGAAACAGCATGAAATGGGGAAAAAAGATAAAGTTTTCAATGGCATTTCCGTTTATTTACGGAAATGCCAATTATAGCAATTGGTTTGCAGGCACTACAGTGATGTGCCATCTATAGCCCCTTTAAAATACCATGCACTAAAAAGCACACGGTTGGGTGACTTTTTGTGCTCCAGAATGGAGTTTTTACTCCATTTTAGAGCGCGGTTGGGGATGCTCTTAGATTTAGAAACTTTTGCACCAATGGAAGAGGTAGAGGCATCTCTCAAAATCATACCATAACTTCCTATTAAAAATAATGTTGTTAAATCCTATACTCGAATGAAGAATTAAAAAAAATGTAAAAAATAATGACAAAGTTGGAAATGGTAGCAAAATGGTGGATTAGATCAAACCCTCCATTTTGGCTGATTTTTATTGACAATATGACTGACTTGACTGATTTTTATTAGCAGTCTGACTCTGTGTTAGGAGCCAGATAGATCTTATTAGAATACACGGAGTCAGATCTGACTTATTAGAAAAACTTCTCCATTTTGGCTTTTGGAATTTACCAATTCTGGCAAGTTAGGGGTGGTGAGGGAATGTGTAGGTAGTGATTTGAAGAAATAATTTGCCTTACTATATTTTATTGTTTCTTACTTTTTCAATTATAATTGTTTTTATTAAGAATATAAAAGTCATTTTACAGGGTGATTGAACGGAACCGTCTATAAGGACCTTATGTACAAATTTATGAAAGGTCAATGAGTCACAACGTTGAGAAAAAAATAGAGACCTTATGCACGAATGTATGAATGAGACTAATTAAGGGATTCAACTTTCCTTTTTTTTTTATTACATGAAAAATGCAAGATGATGAAACAACAATATCAAACACGGTAGCGGATCCATGTCTGTACTAGCTAAATTATAAGTACATACCTTTCCTGTTTCCTTTGGTGATATGATGATATTCATTATTGTTGAGACATGTAATTGGTGTAGGGCTGCAAGACGTCAAAGAAAAGGTAAGAATTGTAGTAGGTCTCAGAAATAATGAGATGCGGAAACTATAGTGGAGTATACAAAATGTCATGGTATGAAATCTGTAGAACCTTTAGTTTCAGGTTTCAAACTTTAAAGATTGCTAAAAGTCATATAATATAATATAATATAATATAATATAATATAATATAATATAATATAATATAATATAATATAATATAATATAATATAATATATAATCTATATCTATATATATTTAAATCAAGAGTAGTCTAAACAAATTTTCCCGCCTAAATCGTTGATGTCATATTTTTTAAATTTTTTATTCATTATAATTTTCAAATGGCTAATTTATGCAATTTAACCCTAAAGTTTTATCCTGTTGTGTAATTTAATTCTAACATTTTATACTTAACAATTTCAGTCTCACATTTCACTTTTTTTTACGTGATCTAACTTTTTTAATTGAAAAAGACAATAATACAATCAAATTCTCATTAACCTAAAACCAATATTTATATTAATTTAACCTTAAAGTTTCATCCTATTATGTACCTTTTAAACTTCATAATTTCAATCTCAAATCTCATATTTTTTTATGTGATCTAACTTTTTTACTTAAAAAGACAATAATACCCTACAATTTTCATTAACTTAAAATTTATATCTATATTATATTATAACAATCTAAATTAAGTATAGTTTCTGCCATATTTCTTGCCTTTGACTGATGCTTTAATATAATTGATGACAGCATATTTTGCTTATTTTCACATATTTTTCCCTACCATGGAATTTAAAATTCCATTTCCCAAAGAAACTCATAAAGATTAAATTTTTCCCATGGATTTGATGTTTTCATGAGAAACAAATGCAGTCATCAAGCTGTAAGTTTATGAAAAATGTATGTAATGAGAAATGTTATGTGGCTTATATCCTTTTTGCAAACAGGAGGGCTCGCTGAAACGTTGTCAACGGTGGTTGGTAGAGCTAAACACTTAGTGCACTTGCACTGTAATTTTAGAAAGCGATTGTGAACTTGGTTCATCTCAATGATCATTACTTGAATGTCAATAATTTTTTTAAGGGAGATTTTGGCCTCATTCTAATTAGAAATACGCAAAGATTAGGGGGTTAGTTCTTTTCCTTAAAAATTTTTAATTTTTAGCATAATTAGTGGGAAATTGGAAACTTAAAAAGTTTCTGTATTTATATTTGTTTGTTAAAAAATCAACTTCTAATAAATTTCAAACAAGTATTTATTCTTTTTTCAGGTCAGTTCCCTTTTTTGATAAATTTGAGTTTCAAAATCATAGAAGGTGAAAATTTTTGAAATTTCAAAGATATTAAGAATACAAAGAGTCAATTTATAATTCAAGTATGTGGTTGTATTAAGATGTGGTGCTATGCTTAATAAATAAGGATTTATACCCACGTCATGTAAGTTAATTGGTCTACTAAATGTAGGAAAAAATTTCAATTAATGAGTTTATTAGTTTAATTGTTTCCGTTGATGTACATTTATGTTTTAATATTTTCAACTAATGTACAAGTATTTCTCATTCATTTTTCAAATTTCTGTTTTTATATTTTTTTAGCGTTGTTCTTCCCGTGCATCGCACGAGTGCCATACTAGTATATAATATAATAATATAATATATAATACAAGAGTTTTCAATTAGATTAGATGCTCAATTGCAATTTTTCCGCCTATAATTTTACTGATGTCATCATGATGTTACACAATTGACTGGACCTGGTTACATTATTGTACTTGATTGGGTCGGGTTACGCAAATTCTTATTTAGATAGTCATCAGAGCATTTCCAATGGGAGAGGTCTTCCCCATAAAGTCATACATACACAAAAAAATAAAGTGGACCCCATATGTTTCCTATTTTCTTTTAATTTTTTTCTTTTAATCACTTTTATCTCATTTACACCACTTTATCCTTACTTTTCTTTCTCAATGTCAACCCCAAGGTCCAAAACTACACCTTCATCTCCACATTCTACATTACTATTTTATCATTATTTTTGAATTTATATCTATCTCTCTCACCTTTTTCACTTTTTCCCACTTTTTTCCGTACACACCTTTCCACATATTCATTCAATTTAAATAATTATCTCCTTACAATCTCTCTCCTCTATCACCTTCACCTCTATGTCCACCTTTGCTATTGGAGATGCTCCGATAAGTTTTCAATAAGTTATATTATTTTATTAGTTTTTAATATTCCTTTTTTTATTTTAGTTTGTCTATTTCTATTTTTTAGCATTTATATATAATTATGAGTTTTTGCAATTTGTTATAATTCCCTACCGATGTAAATTTGACTGTAGATACTGTTTAACTTCTTATATATTAATATTTTTTAGAATTACTCTTCCGGCTAATTCAATTATTCGAAAATAGAGGCATTATAAACTAATTGTCTAGTATTATCCATATTTATTTATTTATTATTTATGTTTGTTTGATTTTCAAAATTTTTTCCCAGAGCCCTTGATAATATGGAAACCAAAATTTATTTCAGAATAACTTATGGTATAAATGGAAACTTAGTTCAAAATAATCTGAAGCAAGTCAACTGATTTAGTCTCTTTTTTATGTAATAAAAATCCATTTATTTGCGTCACACCAATAACTAAAGACACATAATGTAATTCTGTCATAATAATATATAGCTAAAATTTATTTTTTTGACATCTATGATCTAACTTGAAAATTTTTATGACTATTTTTTTAATCTTTGTTTCTATATCATTTATGTTGCAACGATTTGGTTATAGAAGATGCAATTAACTTATTTTTTAGTCTTTTTTATCTATAGATGTGAAGCCTATAAAATATCGATTGAATTCATATCGTTATTTCATTTGATTTTATTATTATTGTGACCATTTATTGTTTTTTGAAATTTATGTAATGAATTTTTTTTATATGAAACATCAGGAATTTACCTCCCCATGCAACGCATGGATTGAATACTAATTAATTGATATTTTAATATGATAAAGATAACAATGAATTTTAGCAAAAACTTTGTGAACAAAGAGACATGAACTCTACAAGAAGAAAAGAACTTGCACAAAAAAAATTACTCCTTCCGTTCCGATTATCTGGTCTCATTTTCTTTTTTAAGATACCCCACATATATAGTCTCCTTTTTATATTAAAAAGTCCAACTTGCATTTCTTTATAAATCTATCCCTATTTAATATTTTAATTATAATTATCAATTTTGAATTTTACTTATAAAAAAGGTACTTTGATAGGGTACTTTCTTATGAGTATGAAAATTTTTATCGGAACGAATATCGAGCGAATACGGGCATCTACATGCCCAAAACGTACTATTAGAATGTTAACTAATAATATTAAATAATTTAGACAATTTAAAAGTAAAAAATAGTAAAGCATTAACCAAACACATAAGCGGGTAACTATTAATGTAGTATTAATAAAACATTAATTTTACGTATGAAATACTAAATCAAAACTGTATATTTATTATTTTTGTTATGTGAATCTGATAACACGTATCTGTTTAATATTTTATTATTCATCATTATTGAATTTTTTGAAAATTAATCTTTCCGTGCAATGTACGAGTGAGAGGCTAAACTCATAGTTGTAATAGTTGATTGTGATATGACTATCTGTAGGAATAATAATGAGACGGGTTAGACATACTCTGGACTTACCCCACGAATCTTAAAGTCGCCCCAGACTCGCCTCAAACCCAGGAGTTAAGATGGGTCGAGTCATGGGGCGGGGTGAGGCGTTACCATGACCTACGAAACGACTTATAAATTTTTTCCCATTTCAATTAATATTGTATGCAACGCATTATTAATTAATAGACATAAAATAAAGCATTGTTAAAAAAAAAAAGGTAAAATAAAGCAAAACCTTTATTTAGAATTTTAAAATTCTTGACATTAACTTATATAATAACATGACACTTTCAATTCGATAAAAATTCATTTTAAAAAAATAATATAATAAAAAATAAAAATAAATTGTTACGGATTTATGGGTCGATGTGTTAAATTGTTATATCTAATAATTTCTACACATTTTTAGAATTAAATTTATTAAAAAAAAGGAAAATGCTTGGTAGGTCACGGGTTTATGGGATAGGTGCAACCTGACCCGCACCCTCCTCGGATCCACGGTGGGACAGACAATGTTGCCCCATACCCGTTCTTTTGTCCCGATTAGGCACGGCGGGTTGACTCTATTAGGGGCATGTCTCTACAGATTTATGGGTCGATGGGTCAAATTACCACCACTAATTATGTGACTGTTAATTATTATAACTTTATATAAGTTAGATGTGTGAACTTGTACGACATGTTTAGAGAAGACCAACAGTATAGACTCAAGTATTTTACTACAAATATCCTATGGTGATTTTCGCATATAACTTCGTAATTTTATACAATATATATTCACACGTTAATTTTAATATGAATATACACTATAACTGTACGAGTAAAAAAATCTAGTTGTTAATAGAATATAAGTTTAAGGTCTCTTATATAAAATTAAAGTGATCATTTTTCATACAAAATGGTACTTAACACGTATGGGCGTACTTTTTGATCTACGAATTTTTGGAAGTTTGATTAAAAAAAAAAAGAGTAAAAAACGTCTTGGATACTTCATTTTACTCAAACAGCCTATTAGCACTTTTTAAAATTAAATTAAATAAAAAATTTAAAAATGGTTTGATTGGGTTTAAGCAATTTTTTAAAAGTCTGAAATTATACATAAAATACAGTACTTTTTTTTTATTTTTATTTTTTTGAAGTCAATACAAAAGAAAAACAGTTTAAAAAAAAAAATAGGAGTAATAATAATAAAGAGAGACGTACCCGTGCACCCGCGCGCACAGGATGATTAGTTTTGAGTTGTAGAGCTCATTCCCACATAAAATATTATTACTCGGTTCACACCAATTTCATTATTTTTATTTTTATTTTTCAGCTCTGCTGCAATAATTTCGAAGGGCAAACAGGAAGAAGCAAATCGACCAAATTAAACGTAAGCAATCTTCGCTGAACCCAATTTTTATTCTATTCAATTGAAGCGGATGCGTATTTTTTCGTTATTGAGATCATCTGGGTGGTAGATCTTATTCAGTAATCCTTTCTTTCTTCACAGTTGGGACCAATTTATTACTGAATTATTTTGTGTTAATCCCAGAATTTGAGGTGATCCAATGCATTTGAAATTTATGCCCAAATATCTAGCTCGTGTTTCGAATTATTATGTAAAATTTTTTTGTTTTAATGAAATATGTTTTATGATATTATGTTTTACCTGCTCATTTGTAGATGAGATTTTATGCTGATTGGTGTGCAAATATAGCTAAGACAAGAAAGTATTTTGTAGGTAGCTGAAGAAGCAAACTTAGGCGAAAGTGAAAGAAAATAGAAATAAAAGGTTTCGAAGAGGTGAATTTTAGGGAGATAAAGAATGGGGGGATCGAAACTGGAGGGACCGTCAGCTCCCGCATTGAGAAGAGATCCGTATGAGGTGCTTTCTGTGTCAAGGGATTCTACTGACCAAGAAATCAAGACTGCTTATAGAAAGCTTGCTCTAAAGTAAGTTTCATTTTTCTTTCTCATTTGAAGTTGTGTATATGTATAGTTACTCTATATAAATGTTTCAAGGTTGGTGAAGTTAGATTTTTTCCCCTTGACAGTTCTGAGTATGTATTTGGTCATCAGCTCACCTTCTGTTTAAATAGCAGCTGAATTCATTTGTAATGATTTTCTTGAATTTTTAATTACAGAAGAGAACATATGGATTTCTAGTCCAGATATATCGAGGGTGTTTTCTTTGTGATTGCTTAATATTGGGAGTTTGAATCTGAATTTATTGTGGGTAAAAGAACTGGTATCAAGAATGATAAATGGGTGTATTGGTTGTTTATTTACCATTATAATAATCTGATAAAGAGTCATGGAGATTCTGTGGGTTCTAGGAAATGTGTGATTAAAATTGATTCAAAACAACAGTTTCATGACGCAGAGATAACGAGACTGTTATGCATCTTCAGGTATCTGAACTGGTTCTACACTCACCCGAGGTAGTATGATACTACCTCCGTCCCAAAAAGATGGTCTAGTTTTCCTTTTTCGTCCGTCCCAAAATATGGTCCAGTTTCCTTTTTTGAAATATTACTTTTGTTATATGTCCCTATTTAATTTGCATAGTTATAAAAAAAAAGTAGAATTATTAAAGTAGAATGATTAATAAATGAAGGGTTGTAATAGGGAAATGATGTTAAAATTTACTTTTCCAATACTATTAAATGAACTTTTCTTAATCTATGTGAAAAAAAGGAATAGGACCATCTTTTTGCTACGGAGGTAGTAGTAAACTCAAAGGAAACAGATAATGTGGAACTATATTGTTCATATAGATTTCTTGTATTAGTTAACTGATTGTTCAAGTGATTTACAGGTACCATCCTGATAAGAATGCAAGTAATCCTGAAGCGTCAGAGCTTTTCAAGGAGGTTGCCTATTCATATAGCATTTTAGCCGATCCAGAGAAGAAGAGGCAATATGATAATGCAGGATTTGAGGTAATAATTATCTTCTAAGTCTATTGGCACTGCACCAGAACGCTTCTTTGCATTTTTCGAAATTGGCATCCTATCTATTGTGTTTTGGAAAGATAAGAAATTCACTTCTCTATCCTAGAATTAGGCAATTATCTTATGGGTTGACCAAAAGCATGCTATTTGTGCACATGTTTGCTAACTGTATCTGATCATTTGACATGGATTGACTAGAATGATGGCAGATTTTGAGTGTTAGAATTCAGATTCCGGCACTTTTGAGCTTGTTTGAGATTGCTATTGGAGCTCTGCTTCTATTCTCAAAGAATCAGAGTTAGAAGTAGTTTTAGGCGTTTGGTAAATTTTGAAAAATTGCTCAGAACCTTTTCAATTATACATTTCCAAAGTTCCAACTTTAATCTTTTTAAATATCAAGTATTTCACATTTTTTCAACTTATTTTACAAATTACTTGTGAATGAATGTTAATTGACATTATTTAAAAATTAAGAAAATGAGTTGTTGCAAGTTGATGAGCATAAATATAAATTTATTTAAATTTTTAATTACTTAGATTATACTTTTATTTTTTATTTTGTCATTTTTGAAATTTAACATAGATAAATTAAGGATGATAAACAATTATATAACTAAATTATATGATCGTTTATACTGAACTAAAAGTTAATTATATATTTGATCAAATGAAAAATAAAAAATAAATAAGACAATATAATAATGGATTTTGACATTTTAGAATTAATATCCTTTTAGGTGATTATATAGTAACCCAAAGCATTTATATTTACCAAATGCTTTTATTTTGATTTAAAGCACGGAGCACTACTTAAAAAGGAATTACCAAACACTTCAATCTTGCAAATGCTTCTTTTTTCAACATAACAAAAGCTGATTCTTTCTGAAGCACAGGGATACGTAATTAAATTTTGGTTTTAATACCACTATAATTTAAATGAAGCTGCACATGAAATATGTTATTGGAAAAAAGTACTGATATTACATGAAAAGAGAGACACATCTTGATTGGAGTGTTGCATGTATCTATGCATTGGTTTGTGATTTTGTCCAAAAATAAGGATGTTGAAGCCCATTGTTTAGATGGTTTAGTTAATCACCTTCGTTTTTGTTGGATAAAGAGTTACAATTTATAAACAAACAATTTTATTTTTCCTGTATGCTAAAATTTTTATGAAGGTAAATGCTCCCAAAAATTATAAGCGTTTATTTCAGTGCCAAATTTATGATTTATGCTGTTTAACTTTTGCACTGTCCCCACCCTTTGCTCATTTGTAATATCGTCCTCAACCTTTATTGTTTAGCATTACCCTCATGGTGTTGGATGTTGGATACAGAATTGTCCTCAATCTTTCTTTGTTGACACTAACCTCTTTAATCTTTATGGTCACTTGTACTCCCAACCTTTATTTTTTGGCATTAAGCTCCAACCTTTCACTTTAGCTGGAATTTTCATCCCTGCTCGTCCTTTTCTGGACAATATAGCTCTTGAATGAATATGCACATAGACAAATAGTAAAAGCACAGTTAAAGGGCACATGCACTGTCAGTTACATGGATGTATATACATTAGTGACCAAGATTTTCAAGAACAATGGATGGTGAAAAGTGGAACCATCACACATTTAAAATTTTGTGGCACAATCAACAGAATAAAAATGGGTTGGGGGGGGGGAACGGACAGTAGAAAGTCTTTAATATCCACAAAATAGAACTGAAATGAAAAAAAGATTATAACTAAAGGAAGATACTTTTAGCAATACTGGAAAGTTAGGGGGAAAAAAAGTGAAAAGGACCAAAATAAATATATTGTACCGAGGATCAGGTTTCTTGTCTATGCTTGGAGTTGTCATATTACACAGTGACATAGCTCAATAGAAATGACATGTTAAATAACCAAATATAATGGAGGTAAATAAACTGAAAACGTTTATGAAAGAATTACATTTGGCCACAAATGTTAAGGAGGTTAATATCAAAAAGTAAAGATTGGGAATAGTTGTGCAATTGATCATGAACTTCAAGAGATTAGTGTTAAAGACCAAATCTTGGCGATGGTTTTGCGAGGATCCCTATATTTGAGGATGTAAATGCCAAATTATAACGATTTTCGATTATTTTGCAACCATTCCCAAAAGTTGGGATGTCACACGCAAATTACCAGATTTACTAAGAAAATTTTGACAGGTTTCTCTCTGTGTTTTTTATGCGGTTCTTTTGCAGTATGGAGATGCATATGGATTATGTTATGCGGTTGGGAGTTAATTTTCTTTCTATAGTTGTATATATAAGCTATTAGTATAACTGTATAAGAATTTTCTTTAACATGACGGGTAGCCTGTTGATTTATATCGGTGAATGCTGTATTTGATTCCCCCCCACCCCACCACACCCCCACCCTCCCAAAAAAAGAGAAAAATGTAGAGTGACTAATGTCAAATTACTTTCAGGATGAGAACATGAATGTTGCTTTAAATACTTAGTATTACTTGTATTTTTCTGTAATTTGAGAACATGCATCAGTTGGTAGCAGGTTTTTGTTAACTGCTTTTCCTTCCTTAATACAAATTTGCATACATAAATGCTTAGAAATTCAAATAATTGTCTGCAGTTTGACAAGTTCTTATTTTCTATATCCTAATTGGTTCAATATTTCTCCTCAACAACAATAAGGCCCTTGATGCTGAAGGAATGGATGTGGAAATTGATTTATCCAACCTTGGAACTGTAAATACAATGTTTGCGGCCTTATTCAGGTACTCCTAGTCTTCTTGTATTGTTTTAAGTGTAACAGCAAGTAAAGTATTTACCTATTTTTATTTGGGTAGCAAGTTGGGGGTCCCTATTAAGACCACGATTTCAGCTAATGTGCTTGAAGAAGCTTTAAATGGCACTGTCACTGTTAGACCTCTTCCAATGGGAACTTCAGTCAGTGGAAAGGTAAAAGTTCTCTTTCTTGATAAAAAATACGTTCTTTGTAGTCCTCATTCTGCATGCTCAACTTTTCATTCCTTTTCAATTTTTGTTATTATTTATTTCCAGGTAGAAAAGCAGTGTGCTCACTTTTTCGGTGTGACTATTAATGAGGAACAAGCCGAAGCAGGGATTGTTGTTAGAGTTACATCAGCAGCTCAGAGCAAATTTAAGGTGCATGCTTGTTACTTGTTGTGTATATGCACAATAAAAAATAGACCACACACATCTTTTACTTAATTTCTTATGCAAATAAACTTCCGATCTACCGAAGAGCGATGTCGATTGATTTTCAGCTGCTGTACTTTGAACATGATACGAATGGGGGATATGGCCTAGCCTTGCAGGTAATTTATCATCTTACAGTTTACTGTTGTTGTTTCCTTCTTTTCTTTCCCTTGCACGCTTTAACCATGGAGCATTCTCAGTGTTCAGAAACCTAAAGCTAGTCGTCAAATGTTTTTCTCCCCTGATGTGAGGCATAAGCCTTGAGGTATCTGATCTTTTGCATCTGCATGCACAAATATATATTTAGTAAAAAAGTTAAAATACAATACTACATTCCTAATAAACTATAAACCATTCAATAAAAAGTTTTAGAAGTCTAAATCTCAATGAGAAACATAAAATGGATTAGCTAGCAATAACTTGAAAAGGTTTCGATCCAGATAACATCACTTCTAATCACAACTGATAGAAACAAATTAGCAATTAACCATCTATTGAAGAATGACAAGTAACAGAAACAAATAAACATGATAGCAATGAATAATATTGTACAAGTAAAATGAAGTGAACTTACATGCTGCAAATCTCGTATCTCCAATCTGCTTATCCGGAGGATCTTAAATTAGTTGTAGGAAATAGACGGCTAGGTGGTGTTTGAAATAATACAAAGTCCTTCAAATATTCTAGGCTGTGAAAATCCAACCTAGAATGCGATGTTGGTGAGAGGGATGGCAGAGGCAGCAATGGTAAGGAGCTCAGGCATTAGCCATCTATTGGCTTTGGCATTGAGGTGTACGCCACAAGTTGCCTTGACGAAATGGCACTGAAATCTAAGGTTTTGGCTGCTAATGAATGTCTTTCATAAGGCGTGCCTCAAAAAATAAATGTTGCATGGTTTGGGGACACCCCGAGCAGTCACATGTATTCTTTAAAGAAAATAAAAATCGATTAATTTTGCAATAGTTAAGCATAGTTGTCATCAACTAAGGGAGGATTCTTAAGCCGCTCAAGCACATAGTGTTTGATTTAGATTTTTGAGAATTGATTTTGTGAAAAAGTGATTTTTGGGAGGATGTGTGGTTGAAAAGTAAGGAAAAGTTACAGATTTATGTGTAAGATTTTTTTAATCGATAAATGTGTGGTTTATTATTTTAATGGATAAATGTTTGGTTTACAATGAGTTTGAGTGAGAATTGATTTTGGAGAATCTAGATCAAACCACCTTGCCCGACTTTCTCAATGTTTATGTACAACTTCTGCATTTAGATCAAGGACATGTTACTTTTTATGCACCACCTTGAATTGGATGGCTAGTTTGTGACATTCTGCTTCCTTTCTTATCTCACATTTATGGTCCATATCTAAATAGAAATTACACACACATTTATTTGGACATGCTATAGATCTTCAATGTGTTTGGCAACTATGTTAAAACTAGTTTGGTTTAAATTTTTGCTGCCTGACATCATTTTATTGGTTTCTCTTTTCTAAAAAAGTAAAAAGTTGCTTTTCCGGAAAAAAAGTGAACTAATAAAATGATGTCACGTGACAAAAATTTAAACCTAACTTGTTTTAAACTAGTTTAAAATATTCGCAAAACACATTGCTTCGTGACACATACATACTATTAGAGCATCGACATCGGATGTGTTAAATCACCTTTTTAGTGCCATGTGTTGATTACAATTCAAAAATATAGCTACAATGGATACATTAGTAAAGTTGTTAAAAGAATCTTTTTAGCTTCAAGTCAGACGTGTGCTCTTCCGATCTCTATCTTAACTGCTGAGGTGACATGCTTTCCTTTGTTTTATTTAGTTTATAGTAGTAATTGTTGACTATTGAATTTTGGGAAAAGAAAAAATAAAAATTGACAAATAACTTCTGATTGTAATTTAATTTAACACCTTCAATTTGTTAGTAATCAATAGCTAAATTTAATATGCTAACATGTCATTTAACAATCACTTAAAATCCGCTTTATTGCTTACGTGGCAAGCTAAATTTAAGACTTCCACTGTGGATGCTCTTAATGTAATGACCTAGGCTTGCTTGACTGCAGCAATACTTATGCGTCGGCATTTTTCTTGGCCTTTATGGATTTGTATCTCACCCCAGGATTCAAACTCTTGGTTTTCTTTATGAGAGACTTAAAAATTAAATTTAGTACTAGTTGACTAAGTCGCCCTAATTGGTACCAATATTCAATATAAATCTCTTGTAAGGTAGAAATCCATAGTTCAAATCTCGGGGAATGTGACAGAAATCCGTTACGGGCAAGTCTAAAGCCGACAATACACAAGTAAAATGGTTGCAGGACAAGTCATGGTTGTTATGAGGTGATATGCATTCAGCAATAAAAAGATTATGATAAGCTTATGCCCCTTGTGTCCATGGCATCAATTTCTAATTACATACACACATAATAGACTAATGACTTCCAACCAAATTTCTTTAATTATCATTTCTCACTGAGTGTGAGACAACTGTGAACTTAATCTGTCAGTTTACAAGGTCGTCAGTAGCTATGTTTTGATTTTTATGAGGTTCGGGTTGACCATATGAGTCTAATATTTATTTTTGCCTTTTTCTTGTGATAAATCTAGGTCTAATGAAATGTTTGAAGTCACATCAAATATGTTATCTTGTTTTGTTGCTCCCTTCTCTAGCCTACTTTACTAGGATCACATGTTTCTTGATTATGGAAGCTTCTTTAGTCTACTAAAGATGTTTATAATCATTAAGCCGTCATTTTCCTTATTTTTGACATGCAGTCATGCCCGTTCCAGTCTATCCTCAATTTGTACTGTATCCTGTTATTGGCACAAGCTTTATTGGTCTAATCTAGTATAGTTGCATCCCCTATCTTAATACCTTCCAGTTTGTTAATTTTAGCTTATGGAACTTTGTGCTTAACTGCATACATATTACCATAGAGGACAACATTAATATAGATCTCTTTTCTAGAAAATTCCTGTACTTAGTGGATATCTTTGAAATCCGTGTAGCTCTTCTCCAATTAATTCCTCCCTCTCTAGTCTCTTATATTGCATCCTCTATAGTCATTTTTAATTACTGGGGAGAAGGGGAAAAATCATTTTTGGGACAACATGATCATCTCTTATGACTCACTATTCTTTGCGTTCTCCCATGACTAAAAGAGCACTTTTACTTAAAATTTCTTTATCGCAAAATGTCTCCCTGAAATTCTAACATTACAGATCTTCCCTAATATTCTTGATCCTATCAATGAAAACTATTTTATTCATTAATAACATACATAAGGGGACCTGAACCTGAACATTTTTTGTAATCTTTCATGAGAAAATCAAAATATCTATTGCGAGGGTAGAACCATAGTGCAGTCCTTCAGTCACTGGAAGATCTTTACTAATGAACTTAGCTAACATGCTCCCTTTGAAGGTCTATGTTCCGTTGATTTTAAGACATAATTGTAGCAGTTTACTCATGCCTGTGAAAAATAACTAGTGTACAAGCTTCGAATACCAACCTGCCATTCGACAGTGCAGTTATATGTTTTTGACAGTATTTTAATTGTTTGGATCACATGGGTTGGACTGATTTCTGTTTTGTTTATGGACGTAATATCTTCTTACTACTATTACTGCAAGGAGATCCACTAAATTTTTGGATGTTTATAATTCTTTGGCCGGGGGGGTGGGGTCCCTTGCTGGCTGTCGCTGAATGAGTGAATGTTTCTGCATTCTATAGTTGGTTAACCTGCATCTCACTTCATGTATTGACACTATTAATTGCAGGAAGATAGTGAGAAGACAGGTAAGGTTACATCAGCTGGAATGTATTTCTTGCATTTCCAAGTGTACAGGATGGATTCAACTGTAAATGCAGTACGTCAAAATTTACTTTTCGATTTTCAGTTAACAGGCTTACATTTTCACTTGGGTTAAATATGCTTATGTGCTGATGTAGCTGGCAATGGCTAAGGACCCAGAAGCCGCTTTCTTCAAAAGATTAGAAGGCCTTCAACCTTGTGAAGTCTCAGAACTAAAAGCTGGCACTCACATATTTGCTGTTTATGGTCAGTAATTGCTAATGTGTTCGTCAATTTAAACCATACTGGTATCTATTGCACAAAAAACAGATGAGAACTCATCTTTGGCCTGATGCGTGCAGGAGATAACTTCTTCAAACCTGCAACCTATACAATTGAGGCTCTCTGTGCAAAGTCATACGAAGACACAACGAGTAAGCTTAAGGATATTGAAGCTGAAATTTTGAGGAAGAGAAATGAGCTACGCCTATTTGAAACAGAATACAGAAAGGTATGTTTCCTTTTTCAGCTGTGTTTGCTATGGATATTTTTCAGCGAGGGGTTTGTGCACATAATCTTACAGCACTTCTTTTTGTTGTTTGCAGGCATTGGCACGCTTCCAAGAAGTTACAAATAGATACAACCAGGAAAAGCAGTCTGTAAGATTTTTCTCATGTTTCTGAATGATTTAATGAAATGCCTGCCCTTGCGTTATATCTGATTTCCATCTCTCCTTATTTCATCTACCTCAAATCTATACGCAACTACCTGGGATGAATTTGAATACAATCAGAAAAACAAAAGGATATAAACGTATTAGAGCGTGCATGCCGGTGCATTTTGATGCTGAATTTTAGTGTGGTGATGCTGGCCTATTAGTAGCTTTTTCCAATGTTATTTACTTATTATTTTAAAACAGTACTGAAGTTATGTGTTTGAAAGGTTTAGTATTTTTGAGTTGTTTATTATTGCTTTTCTTTGGGGGGGGTTAAAATACTTATATTATTATTGTTTACAAGACACTGTATAAATTACTTTATGGCAGGCTACCATGTGAACAAATTCAATCAAATATTCTATATTTATTACCAATACTTTCTTTATTCATGGTCTTTGCCGTTATAATCATGCTTCCATTATTTGTTTGAACAGGTTGATGAGTTGCTAAAAGAACGAGATAATGTCCACTCTTCTTTCACCGTTTCAAGGTCACTCACTACAGCTACAGGTGGAAGTGGACATTTTAGTAATGGAAGTAGCGATTTCAAATCCGAGAGTCCAGCAGGAGAAGAGGGTAGTTCAGATTCGAAGGACAAATCGTCAAAGAAGAAATGGTTCAATCTTAACCTCAAAGGATCTTCTGATAAAAAGTGAGTGGTTCGATAATATTATATAGGTATTAAATCTTATTCTTGCATGAAAACACTGGGGCAAAGTAGTTTACTAGCTAGCTGAAGTTTCCATTATATTGTGTGTGATTGGCATGCTTCTTCTGGGAGGGCTGTTTTTTAATCTTTCACTTTTGTAAAATGTTGCAAAAATATAGTGAATTTTGTAATTAGATTCCTATTATTGGGCCTCTTCTATCTTAGGCTCCATGTTGTGTAACATAATAGTTTTTGCTGTATTTATTTTATTGACATTTGTAATTTATGTTATTATGTTTTGGTACGTAGCAACGTGATAGAATAATTTTTTAACTATTTTTTAATCTTCTCTTATACTTTTGAGTCTTGTTTAATTCGCCATATAGAGCATGTTAACCTAAAATTCCGGTTTGTTTGTCTGTTTGTTAATCACAGTTGAGTATCAATTTAATCATTTAATTATGTATCTTTCTAGGATTAAGGAAGATAATCTTGTTTATTATGGAGATGAATGGTAACTGACTAGACGTTCAACTACTTTTATTATTATTATGTTAATAATAATATTGTTAATAGCACTGCCCATTTGTTTCTATTTTTATTATCTTCATCCTATATTTTCTTGGTAATAAATCATTTTCAAGGTTGTGTTCTCATCTTTCTGGTTTGTTTGAGTTTATAGCATACCTATCATCCCACTTTTTATGGTGTTCAGTAGGGCTCTATAAAGGAACCCGACTATCAATCACAAGCCGCCGGTATGTCTAACTTGGACCCTTCCTCTAAGTTGTCAATTTTGTTGGTTCACCCCCACACCAAAAAATGAAAGGTAAAAAAGGGAACTGGAAAAGAAGGGAACTTGTGCAGTAGATGATTGTAAATGAAGCTGCAGGAAAGGTGTAAAAATATACGAGTATTCAAGGTATCGAGGTGTCTTCAAATCATTTCTCATATATAAATGGAAGAGTATTCTACCTTGAGGGAAGTCTTAAAGCAAAGCATTAGGCTGATAGCTCATTGGACATGGTCGGTTTTTTATTTCTTTTTTCTTTTTTTCTTTTTTTTGTGTGTGTGTGTGTCATTTGATATGGTCGTTGAAAAGTTGAAAGTAGCTTTTTTGAGACTATGAAGAAGTTAGTTTATATGAGTAGTTTATAAATTGTTTTTGCTATTTATGAGTTTTTGTAGAAAGCCCGTCTAGTATGGCTTTTTGTGGAAGTACAAGTGGAACAAAATTGAAGCTATTTTAACCAAGGGGTTTGTTTTAGTGGTAAAAGCATCTTACCGGGTTATTTGATTCGAGTTCTAATTATCATTCCATCCGACGATATCTAAGTTGTACTTAAAAAAAAAAAAGAAAAAAGAAAAATTGAAGCTGTTTCAAACAGACTTTTTGATCAATTCTGAAAGTGTTCCATTGTCTAAGGGGAGTTCTCAGAGAAGTTAGGAAGCTACTTATTATACAGGAACTACAAACAAAGCCAGAAAACCAGATCTCCAATAATTGAGGTCATACAAATTACAAATAAATTTAAAAATAAATTAATAAATGAATGAAATGAATAAATAAATGATTATTGAATTGTGGCGGCAAATATAACAATAGAAGATGATTGTTTAATGTCCCGTAACAAGTCTGTTGTGTAATCCTGGTTACCCAAAATGGCGGCATAATGACAAGATATTAGCATATATAAAAAATAATCTACCAAATTAATAAAACCATTAAGCAACTCTCTCTCTCTCTCTCTCTCTCTTGGGGGGGGGGGTTGGTTTAGATGTGTTTGATTGACTATTGAGCGATTATTTCCTAAGAGGTCCCAACTTTTTGCAGTCGTGCACTAATGTTTTCAATTTATTGATACTACGCACTTAATTTTCCAACCTAACCTAATTTGACAAAAAGCGAGATGTAGCCTAACAAAACAACAGAAGTCGTGCTGCTTGTGACAATAATGTAGGAGATCCAATTGCTGAAGGTTATAATCTAGACTACGTGAGAGTGGTAATGTTTAGAAACTTTCTGGGTAGGGGGCAAAAGGTTGGAGAGGTGGTTGCCACACTAGCAAAAGTTTGGGGATGGTTGATAAATTTGCCCACTTTTCACTTTTATATACAAAGATGACTTAGTTCACATGAACAAGTCACTTCAAGATATAATTATTTTGTTGCAAAATTTTCTTGTCTTGACTTATATGGAACTAAACTAAATTTGTTTATGTGTCAAGACCAGTTGCATTGGATTCATGTTTTATGGTACAAATCACAGAGTACCACCAAATCTTAATGGATTGTTTATCTAAGTTTCTTTCCTTAAAACAAATTAAAGCCACTATCATGGATTCATGTTCTCAAGTAATAATTTAAAAAAAAATAATTAATCATATATACTTTTATATATGTTAATATATGCTTTGTGCCCCATCCATATTATATACTATGGTTAGTGCATGTCTAATTTTTTGGCATTGGGTCATGGAATCTATACAAATTAACTATCTATATTATAATTAACCCAAAGGCTTCTCTACTTGCATTTCCACTTAATTTAGTCAAATCAAATTTAGATGTCTATAAGCTATTGTGTTAACTCGACATACTCGATTTTTTTCCTGCTACTTAATTTGTAATTGATTTGACTTTAAAATAAATAGGTCGAGGTTGAACATTAAGGTAAAAAAAAAAAAAGCAGGATTTGGGACGAGGGAGATGGTTAGGCTTGGGTCCATGCCCCATATTTATGTTAAACGCTAAACAAAATTCTTGAAATTGAAGTATCTTTCAGAAGTTGTAATTAAAATTTTCAACTTGAACAGTCTTTAGATATGTATAAGAATCGTTATCTGATTGACTTGACTGAATGTAATTAGTTTGTAATCTTTAACATAAACAATAAGCTTATTGTAATGTCAAATTACAAACATTATTTTCCACCACCATCAATATTTTACTAAGAAAGTGTACTACACTAAGTTTAAAAAAATAACTATAATAGATAGATGCTGACGTTTTACCCCAATGCATTAATCAAAATGTTGTCCTTTAGAACTCCAAGTTAAACCTCTCCACATGGTCACATATGTTTTGAGAAAAGAATTTTAAGTCCAAATTAAATTTCAAAAAAAAATTCATAATTAAATATTATAATGACATGTGCCTGTGTCTCCCAACTAATGTGTTTGGATTATATGTTATGTGGTGTTTATGTAGCCATCTAAGTGTCCACTCTAATCACATTTTATTTTGTCTCATTCATTGACCAAGTCCCTCCTTTCCCCTTTCAATCTCTCAATTCAATAAGAATTTTTTTTTAAAATTTCTTATTACTTAAAGAATTATATTATATAAGTATATATAATTCTAGTATATATAATTCTAGAGTGTAATCTAGCTTGGTTATAGGCCTAGATTTGTAAATAATTATATAATAATGTGTGTTTTTTTAAATATATATGAATAGAGAGTGTGTGTGTGTGTCATCTCACATGACTTAAAAGCAAACTCCACTCAACATATACATAACTTTATGTTTTAAAATTAAGTAGGGAGTGTCACTTGGAATACTTGGAGGGGCTTCCTGAGTCACACCCCCAAATTGTTTGGATTAATTAAATATACATTGAACATATCCAAAAAAGATTACAACTTGGAAACTAAGTCACATTAGGGTTTATCTTTTTGGATCCTTCCAAAGTAATGGTTGTAAAGGGGAACAAAGTTGATTAAAAAGTTAAATGATAGGATTGTGTCTCATATAATCTCACAGTAAAGGGAACAAAGTCGATTAGAAAGTTAACGCGGTTGTATTATAATAGGGGTTATGTCAAATGATCTTATGGTAAAATACATATAATAAGCTCCCATTGGTTGCGTTTTCTTGATTAACACATCTTTGTGGGACCAACTCGCGATTTGGGCAATCTCAAACGATAATATCCGAATCACCTCATCAATCAACAATAAAGAAAGCATGATTAGGGACCTTAAAAGGGTTTTATATTGGGTGGTGGAAACCATTAACACGAAAAACATATTGTTTAAGTACTTTTCTTCATTAATCAACAAGCTTGTGAAAGCTGATTGGACATTCCTTGCACACTCCACATGAAACTTTAAAACTATGGGAGCTTGTTTCATACGCAATTTAAATAAATAAAATAGATTGTCTATTCTTTAAAATTTAAATTTTTTAGATAATTCGATATTATGTTATATAATCAAGAAACGTACTGAGTTCAAAACTTGCATTATGCCATTTACAAAAATTGGTTAAGACGAGAAGCATATTGGTTAAGCTGAATTTCAGTACAAAAATTTAGGATAGATTAAAGTTTTATATAAGATAATTCAACTGTTTGATTTTGAGCAAGTGATTATTATCTATGTTTTAAACACATAAAATAATATTCGCTGAAAATTTTGCTACAAAATTTGCCAATGTACGAAAACCCAATGGAAGGAATTTCAAAATTATGCATACGATGCGTTTTAAGTATGATATTGAATTCGTGGTTCGAAGAAGTGACGTAGTGGAATTAGATACTCACATTTCGAACGAGAAGACTTGTGTTTGAACCACACCTACCCCTTGCCTATCTCTCCTTCTTGTAGAGAAAAAAGTATGATATATATCAAATTGTGTTGCACAAGTTCCTTATGTTTAGTTCTATACAATAAGATATATATTGCTAGCCCAAAATTTTGTCTCCATTTGTACACCAGCAGATGTTAATTTTGAGTGGTTGTGAAGCATTTATGAAAGCTTTAAGAATACAAAGTTTTACTTATCCACTTGTAGCAAGTCTTAACAACTTTAAGTAAACTTACAACCTTAATGAACACAACAAACTTACATTAAAATTGGATGGCTCACTTCACTATGTTTTGTTTTCTTTTTGAGTTTCAAACCAACTTTTTGGAGCCTCTGGCAAGGGAGAGAGATAGTGCCCTAAAGTCAAAAGGTAGTTAAGTTTAATTATTAACATGTTCTATTTATAGGATCCTTAATCCAACCCTAAATCTATGCTCCCAAGTTCAGTTCCTTTGTTGCAATCTTTGCACATATTATAAAGGGAATATATATATATATATATTTCTTTTATTTCCCTTGGAATACATGATATGTCATCTCCAAATTTTCATGAGCCATATTTGGTCAATTAAATCTATTACAAAGACCAAAAATAAAACCATATGCTACTTAATTTAGTTCATAATATGTCACTCACTCATTCATTTAAATGCTGGAGACACATACCATCACATCTTTAACACATCATCTAAAGCGAGACAAAAATTTCTCCAAACTACTTTTAGACTTGTCATTTGATCCAAGCACCGAAAACGAGACCAAATTGACTTTTTCACCTTATACAATTATTATGTATGTCTTGCTCAAGTGAAAAATTACAACTCAGACAAATGGGGTAATTGAACTTGAACCATAAATCTAGAAACCAAACTGACTATTAGTTTCATATATTAAATAAATAAGTACTAGCTAGCTAAAACTTTGAATCCAAGGGTGGAAAATAGATCTCTATAAGTTTGATCCCAAGACAATAAAATATTTGTTTCTTACATAGGGGGAGAAAACAATTAAAGTTTGACTAAGTGAAACTAATTAGTAATTAGGAGATGACTGTTATTATTATTAATCTAAATATTACACATAAAGAGGAGACATAGTGGGGCATTCTTGGAGTTGGGATGAAGACTTATGAAAAACACTTTTGATTAAGTATACTTAATTAATTATAAGCCAAGCCAAGTGACCCCACCACCCTTGAATTTATATAATTATGTACCCATATAATAATAATAAAAAAATAGTTTGTTTCTCTTTCTGATGTAGTTAGTAAGATTCGATCAGATCTTTCCCATGAAAGCGAAGCTTAAAAAATTATGAATTTCAACGTCAATCACGCAAACATCCCCTAATCTTATATACATACATACAAACACTTACAATTAATTTATTTTTCATCATCATCAACACGTAATGCATGGTGCCCTCCCCACTTGCTTTCTCTTAGCTTGTAGTTAAACACCTTAACTTTCATACTCTTTCAAATATACACACACACATATATATTTCCGATATTGGGCAGCCTGTATTACTGTATATATACAGACAAAATATTGTTCATTTTTGGGAAAATAAATTTTACTACGTGACAGAATTATGTGCAACAATTTTAAAATGTGGGTATATATATGTTGTCAAACCTATATAATTGTGGTATTAGTAGATCTAATCTAGCAATTACGAAAGTAACATTTATGTTGTCCTAGCGTCTTATTGTACGAGATAATTAAGATTGACTATGCATACATACGCGCAAAATGTTGCCCTAGCATGTTCAAAAATCTTTTGACATTTGTGACCATGCTTTACATTTCTTTTCATGCACGATGTGGTTTGAATTTGAAATGTGTGCACATTAAAGTGAAATGGGTGTGTGTCTAATTTTGATATAATACCATACATCGAGAACGTTATGGCATTATATAGCTCATGTGGTGTGCCCTAATACATGCCACATGGCCCATATGGTACCATAACGTGCCCGATGTATGATGTTGGAATGAAACTCGGTGTGTGTCTATATATCTATATATATATATTGATGATGATTAAAACCAGCCGTTGGGCCATTAAATCTTTAAGTTGCAGGTTAAGAGGGTCAAAAGTTACTAGATATCAATGCATCTAAACTTAGATTTTCTTTGGGTTTCTGTCGGCTTCTTACGGTATATAACAAATAAACTATGCAATGCAAGCGTTGAAATGAGAGAAAAATTAAAGAAATCTAAGAAGAAATTAAGCTAATTGTATATATATTATGTAGTTGTAAGCATGATGATTATAACATTAATTTCTCCACAAATGTCACGTATTGTGTACACAAACACTCGACTCGACATCTCTCCAAATTAATTCAAATTTGAACCTTTCCATTTTTATTATGTTAATTATCTCACTACTTAATTATTATATCATCGGATAGTACTGTATTTAGTAGGTGCCACTTGAAATGAAAAATCAGACCACTACTTGTAAGGACCACTTGGAATGTGTTTCTTTTATTTTTGGATATAATTAAATTTTCTTGCCATGTCAAATCGTCAAACCACGTGTCAGTTAAAAAGTGTCTTTTTATTATCGAGAGATAAATTTTATTGCCACGTTAGATCGTTGGACCACATACATTGTTAGATGCCACTTGGAGTGGCTACATATCATGGGACTAATAGAAGAGCTCAAATGTGCCTATGTTGGGAGGAGAATTTGTCAACTTGTTATAATTTATATATGTTTCTCTTACTACTTTATGATTATAGAATTACCTATTTTATAGGTTAAAAGTGTTCATTATCATTTTGGGGAGCACATTGGTTTCCAGGGTTTAAGAATTTAATTAATTTGTAATAATTAGTACTTGAATTCCCATAAAGAAACAGACATTGGTTTTTCAACTCCCTATCAATCTTTTTGAGACTCTCTATCTAGAGAATTATGGAGCATATTAATTTTGATCTTTATGGATCTTTTTGTTCACTGGCGTATATATATTTTCTAAGAACATTGAGGTCATAAACGGTTCATAATTTACATTAGTTTTCATATGTGACATGAAATCATGAGTGGAATAGCATGAAAAAGATATATAATATGGTTTCTTTAGAACTTGTTTCTCCGATTTATAATTCATAATAAACTCAAACGAAAATTGATCTCTTTTGATTTTTGTCAAGTAATGAGGTGGATAGATTCATACGTTTCACTTCTTAAGAAAAAGAAATTAAGGTTGCAAGAAACCAATCATTTGATAGTTCAACCAACCACACAACATTCACTTTGCATCATTTCTTTACTCTATCAAGTTCTGCTCAACAGCAAAATGACTACACTGCTCCCCCTCCAAATTCCATTAGTTAATTATAGTATAGCTCCAACTAGTAATTCTTGTATATATTAAAATTGTGACAATGAGCTCACAAAATATTATAAATTTTTGTAGAGTCATGTTACAGGCCGCAAGCCTATAACTTATTTCCACTTGTACAAAATGTCGGTGCCTATCACTTTTCTCTCAGATCAAGTGTTATTGTATAAGCATGTGAGCTCTATAAATAGAATCCGTGTTGGCTCCACAAAAAATTGGCAAAATATTATATATATAACGTACGTGATAACTAGAAATATGACACAAGGACGTATACGTGTGTAGTAGTATGTGTACTTCGATTAACTTGGTTAAATCTCGAAAAAGTTAACCTTGATTAGATGTTAGGTTAATTTTTCAAAATTCAAGATTGTCTTGGTAATTTCCAACTAATGAAATTGACAATGAAACATGATGGTGTCAAGAAGACAAGTGCAATCTATTGGTGCCCAACTGTGTTCTAGGGTCATGTTCCCATTTTTGCACTTACTGTCTTCTTCTTGGGATGTCCACACCCCCTCCCAACCCCACCCCACCCCATCCCACCCTGCCAAGAAAGTTTAAAACTTGTATAAATACCCCCACATGCAACAATTCTCTTGAACATCAACCCTTTCTCTTTCTCTCTGTCTCTCTCTGTGTTTGCAGTACTCATAAACACTTGTATTATTACATAGCATGGAAGAAGCAGAGTATCAAAGCAAACCATGCAATAACAACACCACAAGCAATGGACGCTTAAAGCTCTTTGGCTTCAACGTCACCGAAGAAGAAGAAGTAGACTCCACCAAAACCCCATCAGGGTCGCCAGACTCCGGCGGTTTCCCGTCCTCCTCCGACGGCAGGAAATATGAGTGCCAGTACTGCTGTAGGGAGTTTGCCAACTCACAGGCTCTGGGCGGCCACCAAAACGCTCACAAGAAAGAGAGGCAACAATTGAAACGGGCCCAAATGCAAGCCAGCCGCAACGCTGCCGTTTCCTACATACGCAACCCCATAATCTCCGCCTTTGCTCCGCCAACGCACCTCCTCGCTCCGCCCGGCTCCGTAGTGGTTCCGGGGGCTGCACCGTCATCGCCGCCGTGGATGTACGTCCCACGCGCCGCCCAACCATTCCAGGTTTCTCATGGGTGTGTGTTTCCTACGTGGTCAACTGGGAGGGGTGTAGGGAACTTATCGTACTCCAGCGGCGCAGGAGATTCCTCCACCTTGACGTGCATTGGGCCTCAGGGGATTAAGGCCCATAATGGAAGGTTAGATGGGCCTTCGTTGAGTAGATTTTCAAGCCCAGATGTTGAGCAAAGCTTAGACGATGGGTTTGGGCTAGATTTGCATCTTAGCCTCGCGCCAGCCGCGCCATGAGATTCTGGCTTAGCTGAGGGGTATTGGACTTTATTTCCCTCGTTAGGAAGCCGAAGCTGTATGACTCGGCTTGGTAAGTCAGCTGGAAAACCCCAAGCCCAAGTCTGTGTTAGTTTATATATATTGTACATTTTCACATTTATTCATTTATTTTTTTCTCGAGGAAAAAATTCTCGCTTGCATCAATTAATTATGTACGTACATTAATTTATGCAGAATTTCCAATTATACTAAAAAACGTTGAAGAAAAAATTAAATTTACAACGTATATATATAGAAAAAAGATAAGATGCAATAGTTTCTAGCACTAAGAATACTAGCCGATGCCGTCTGTGATATGTTTGAAATGAAGAAATCATATCATATTATCATATCATCATATAATATATAATACAAGAGTTTTTAATTAGAATTAGATTCTCAATTGTAATTTTCCCTCCTATAATTTTACTGACATTTTACTGACTATCATGATATTGCACAATATTTTGTGCCGAATTACTACCTCTACAGATGGTGCCCCAATTGGTTTTATTTTTATTTTATTTATTTAATTTATAAAAGCATAGTAATTCCCTTAAAGACGCACATTTCCCCTAGAATTATTATGCTTTCATATATTTTTCCCTTATCCCTTCAATCTTCAATTTTCACATAATTTTCAAAATTCATTCCATAATTGCTCCCATTCTAAAATCACAAAATTTTATCTTCATATAATTTTTGAATTTTCATTTCTTAGATTCCTTGAATCTATGGAAATCAAACCCTAAAAAATGTCACTTTTCTATTATTACTATTTATATTATTATTATTATTGATTATTATTAGGAACAATTTTGGAAGCATAATCAAGTGATCATGTTTTGATGTGACAAAATTAAGATAGTATGTTTAACAATGTGCCAACCCTACATGACCCCTAATAATTTATGTGATATATAGCTAGCTAATATATTAATAATTATTATAATTATAATAATTATAATAAGTGGATCACACATTATTTTTTCATACTAGATTTTTCAACCCGTGCGTTGCACGGACATAGCAATAAAAACTAAAAAAAATGAGGGCAGAAAAAAAAGATGACGTCCCCATCATTTTCCAGTATAATACTAAACTTTGATTTTTTTTTTTTATTGTTATTGAAGGAAGAAAGTATTATTCTCATTGTATTTCTAACTATTTATAATTAAAAAATAAATAGCAAAATAACTATACTTTAAAAAAAAGATAATATAAAATTAGCAATCAATTTACTGTTAAATTTTCACATAACATAGTATAAGAATGATTAACTAATTTCCACAAAACAACAATTTTCTGTTAAATTTCCTCAAAATATAATATAAGTATGGTTAATTAATTTTCAGGAAAACAACAATGGCAATGAATAATTTATATAACTATACTTGCTTTCCAAAAAAAAAAAAAAAAAACCAATCAAACCATAGCCTGTCAAATTAATTCGAGAATTTTTTTTAAAGAACTAATCGTGAATTGCTGCATCATGCTTAAAAAAATTTCAAATGTTTATAATAATATTTCTAACAAGAGTCGTGTGTGTGTGAGAGAGAGAGAGAGAGAGAGAGAGAGAGGGATCAGTTCA
Source organism: Nyctanthes arbor-tristis (assembly GCA_963692815.1). Classification (NCBI taxonomy): domain Eukaryota; kingdom Viridiplantae; phylum Streptophyta; class Magnoliopsida; order Lamiales; family Oleaceae; genus Nyctanthes; species Nyctanthes arbor-tristis. The sequence continues at coordinate 41,537 of CAVNYN010222330.1, forward strand.
TATTTTTAATTCATATATAATAAAATAATCAATTATGGGTAAAGGGATGGTAAAAAATAAAACAAAATAAAGTAAAATGTCGAAAAAAAGAAAAAAATTTCCCCACGACGCAAGTGGCAGAATTGTAATCCGAATTAAAAGTGTAATTCAAGCCTAAACATAACACGACGCCCAATTGAAATTTGGTAACCTAAAATTAAAAATTTTCTTGATTTTTAATTTTAGGTCAAGAATAGGGATTAATTAAGAAAATAAAAAAATTAATTCAAATATTCTAAAAAATTAATTCAAATAAAAAATTAAAGATACACAAAGAGTTAAGAAAAAAAATCCTACATCAAAAATGAAAGGTAGCAATCATGAAAATGGATTAAGGAAATAAAAAGAAAATTAATTCAAATCAACAATTAAAGAAAAGGGAAGAGAAACATTAAAAGATTTGAATTTCCAAAAGTAGATTGAAGCCATAATTGGATGAAGATTCGAGGATAAGGCACAAAGAGAAGAAATTAAGGAAATTTGAATCCAACACAAACATAACTACAGAAATTAGATAATGGATTATATCAATATAAATTTTGAAAAAGAAAAGATAAGGAAGATGCAGTAAAAAAGATAATTCAAGAAAAAATAAAAAATATAATTTCACAGATGATGTTATTAATGACATTATTAGAATCCTTATAAAGCCTGACTATTGGCGAGAAAAACTATGCCAGACAAACTTCTCTTATTATTAATATATAGATATATAGATATTGTAAGTGATTTGTGGGGTTTTATTTTTTTGATTTTTTTTTTAAAAAATGATTTGTGAGAACACGAACATGTAATCTAATCAAGTTAAACTCCACAAGAATATATTCGACGTTATACTACTTCACATATAATTGCTAAAAAATAATTTGTACTTTAACAAATATGTCATAAAAAATTTTCACGCAAAAAGTTGAAAAATTTATGTGATGTGGGACATAATTGACAGTTAGATTTCAGACCAGTTTCCCTAGCTTTCGGGTTGACAACTTGATTGGAAGAAAATTTGGTGTTTTTAGTCAAATTAACATCACTTTCATTTCATTCATTGTCTTCCACCTGTAATCATACAAAAACATAAATTTCAAACCTAACTAAAAAAAGAGCAAAATCCTCAACTTAAGGAAACCCATCGCTTTGCAATCCCAATAAACTGAATCTTTATATATTTGTTAGTTGATTCTTGTACTGGTTGAAGCTGGACTTACGTGTTACGTAAACAGTATAATTTGGTGTGAAAGGTTTGTAACTATGAGTTGTTGGGAAACGGGGAAATGAATTAGTAGAGGGTTTGTAGGAACATTGTGCTTAAAGGAAACTTACGTGTAAGCACGAACACAAGATAATGCATGCCCTGTATATATATGTTTATATTATATGTATGTGTGTGTATATATATATATATATGTATGTATATTCCAAGTGGACTGGCACCCAAAAACAATTCATATTCTAAAGCCTTTGTCCACAAGAAAATGTTACTAATTATTTGGACATCCAAAAATGCATGACCAAAAGCACAAGATACATGAATTGCACTCCACAAATCAAATGCCACTTTCTTTAATTAGGTCTAAGTTTGTTGCCACTTTGCATGTCTTTTCATGGTTTGCTTTGACTTTCTAGGTGAATATAATTTCAAGTTGTCTTTAATTTGCTTTTGGATGTTTGAAAAAGGAAAAATAAAATAAAATGGAAATTGACCATTCTTTTCTTTTGTTTAGCATGTGAAAATTGGGCAATTTTAAAGAGAAATGAAGGCAAGAAATATGATTTTTATCTTGTGTGAATATGATCAACACAAAGAAGTAAATATACAAGCAAGATGAATTAAAAAGAGAAGAAAAGGTGAATTGAACCAACCTAGTCGATTAGAGGGTATTAAGATAAAATAGCTTGCATAACAAAAGGAGGTCATTTGTCTAAAAAGAAAAAACCTTTAGAAAGTATTCTCAAAATGTGAGTGCCACTTTTAATTTGTAGTGTTTAATAAATATTTGTCTGCCATCCAATTATTAATAATAATTTTGGAAATTGTAATCACTAATGTGGGGATTCAAAGTTGGTTATAAAATTGTATTAATTAACAAGGAACACACTAAGGGAATACATTAGTGGATACTAATTTGGATTGGATGCTTTTTATTGTCTTTTGAAGTTTTCATGACAATTGGACAAATATAATATGTTTATGAAATAAAAGAGGGATTTGTAAGCATAATCATTCATCATAGATTTGAAAACTTTGCTCTTGAGAAAAGTTAAGAGCAATTCTAGGGGGACATGAAAATGGGACATTATTAGGTGACATTCTCATGTGACACACATTCATTTGGTGATGATTACATAACTACTTTTTCATCATCCAATACAAGCGTGCCACATAAGAATGTCACCTAAAAAGTCCCATTTTCATGTCCCCCTAGAATTTCTCAAAAGTTAATTATACTTCTTCTTCCTATGAGCTTTCTGTCTTGTAAATGTAACAAAATGCTAGTAAAGTGGTTGGTTGGGACAAGATATAGTTTCCCATCATTCTATATCTAGTTGATGTTGATAATCACTTCATCTAATCATCAATTAAAGTAAAACCCCCCTAATAAAAGTTTGAATCTTGATCAAGTAATGTTATATATATATCAGTAGATGTGTAAGAAATAAACATTTAAATATATGGTGATCGAGTCAGATTACAGAAACAGACATGCCATGTTATATGTAAGGTTCCTTCGAGGATGGGGGAGACGAAGATTGGACGAAGAAAATCAAATGGTGTGTTCCACAATTAAATGTGCCCTAATGAAGATGGCACCAAGAGGAGGGATCAAAGAAGAGGTGTTGGTGATTAAATATAGGCATTAATGATGAGATTAGATTCCTAAAAATTTCATGAAGGGTTTAATTTAGGCAGCTTTCATGATTGTACTATGCTTAATTTCATAAATGGATGAAGATCCGATTGATGCCAGTATTTTATTTTAATTAATAATAATAGATTTCTAGCCGCCCCACTACGAGTTGTTTTGGTTTCATGTAAAGTCATTCAGAAAATTAATTAAATGTTCACAGTATATAATGTAAAAGGCTACTACTTATAAAAGTATTTCCAATGCAGACATTGTTAAGGAAATATTTAAAATCTGAAATAATTGACAATATATTGTTAAAAAGTAGATAAAACTTAAAACTAACGTGATATATTGGAAAACACATGGATGAATCTAGTAAGTGGATTGCACCACCTGAAAAGTTTGAGTGAAAATTAGGTAAATTCAACAAAGAGTCCCTAACTTTTACAAAATGTAGCAATTTCATCCCTAACATTTTTGTTTCAACCATAGAGTCCCTAACATTTTAGATATTCTCACAAATAGTCCCTATGGATGAAATTTCTACATATGACCGCTGAAGAAAAAGAAAATGACCTTTTTACCCTTTACAATAAATAAAAACATAAAATGTTTTTTTAATAAAAGGAAAAATAATAAATATTTTTATTTTTCCTATGCATCCCAACCCCATTTTGGCAAAACTCACTGGTAGTGAGACCCATTGTCTCCCCTTCATTCAGTAGCATTCATGATCCCCATCATTCGTTTATTCCCAAAGAACAAAAAAATTTGTTTTGGGAAGTTTTGATTGGATTAGTGAACAAAAAGATGGCGACAATGGGAACTTTGATTTAACTGGTGACCAAAAAGATGACGATAATGGAAAGTTTGATTGAGCTGGTGAACATGACTTGGAGGGCTTGCATGGCCTTTGGTGACTAGTGCAATGGCAACCTGGCTTTTCCTTCACTCTAAGATGTTCGTCCTTCCTATGAAATATCATTTGTTATTTGCCAGAATGGAATTTTGAGTTAGGTGTCGCCAACCCTCAAGGGTGTAAGAATTTTTTAATTGTTTTTTTTTCTTAGGAAAAACTTTTCTTAAAAATTTTTTAATTGTGTTTTTTCTTAGGAAAACTTCTCCTGTTTTTTATTTAATGTGAGGGATAAAATGATCATTTTCTTCCTCTTAATGGTCATCAATATGTTTGTAGGGACCTTTTTTCAAAATTTTTGAAATGCTAGTGACTCTAGAAGTAAAAAAAGTTTGGGGACAAAATTGCTGCATTTTGTAAAACTTGAAGACCTTGTTAAATTTACTCTTGAAAATTTTATGTAAGAATTTCTTTTATATATATATATATTAAGTCGATTTAAATTTTTTTCTTCCAATTTGTGTAGAATTTTTTTTAAAAAAATCCAACTCTAAAAAACAAGATATTGTCATATGTGTGTGCCTTTTTCTGTTCAAAAAGCACAACCATTTCCTTCAAAGAAAAAATAATTATAATAAAGAAAAAGAAAAAAGAAAAGAAAAAAATACAACCATTTCAAAAAGGGTAAATTTCACATATGGTCCCCAACTTTTACACATTGTATTAGTGGGTCCCCATTCTTTTTTATTTTCAACACCACAGGTACTCAATGATTCATAAATCCACACATAAGGTGCATAATCCCATAAATATTACCTTTATATCCCTTATTCTTTAAATAAAAGAAAAAAGAATTAAAAAAACTTATAAATAAAAAAAAGAAAAGAAGGTAATTTATTTCTCACCCTACTCGCCTAGTGCCCTAAAAATCAAATTTCAACAGCAAAAAAGTAGACCTCCATTTTAGTGCTTGTTCTTCCTATTGCTGCTACAAATGGATAAAAAAAGTGAGGGGTTCCCAAAAAAGGAAATGAAATCTGTATGTATTTGTCATTTTCAGTTACATTAGGGTAGAGATGGAATGGGTAGCTAAATAGGTAGGAGGAAAAAAATTATTTTCCTTTTTATTTTTATTATATTTACTATTTTTCAAATTCTCTATTTTTTATTTTTATTTAAATAGCAAGGATATAAATGTCATAAAGGATGTTATGTGAGAATTTATAAAATGTTGAGGACCTACGAAGTTGAAAAAAAAAGTATAGAGATCAACTTGTAGAAAGTGCAAAAGTTGGAGACTATGTGAAATTACCCCTTTTGAAAAATTACCAACACATCAAATTCTTTTTTTGGTTTTTATTTAAAGGGTAAGGATATAAATGTTATATACCTTATGTGAGAGCTCATGAATTTTTGGGGACCCATGACGCTAAAAGAAAAGAATGAGTCTCAATTGTTATAAAGTGCAAATGTTAAGAACTATATGTGAAATTAACCCTTTCAGAAAATACCAGCACACTGCTTCATTTCTTTTCATTTTATTTTTTATAATGAAAAGAGGAAAGGAAGCAGGATGATTTTGTGTGTGTATATATTAAAAATGATCTCTCACCTAAGACGAGATTATCCTACCAAATGCACACATGGTGAGAACATCATCATGTAAGTTTTAGATCCAAGTGACAGTATCATATCCGTCAGCTATTGTTCTTGAGAAGTTGCCCGTTCTAGCCCATTTCTTGAAAAAAGTTTTTACCGATCACCATCCACCAAAATTTTTACTTCTAGTTCTAGCGAACGAATAATCATTGAGTCCTCTTTTTAGACAACACATACAAAAAGAACCAAACAACAGTTAAATAATTAGTAAACTTTTGAGAGATATTTCTATAATTAGTTTGTCTCTCTTCTATCTCTAATTTATCTATTTCTTTAGTTATTCACTAGAGCAATTAGGATTTGTGGATCAACCCAACGTGGATTGTCCAATGATCTCCCGTCAGATATGTGTCTGTCGAGACATGTGGTTAGATATCGAGACTAATATATTATATAAGATATTCACCTCCAATGATTTATATCATTAAGTGTCCGTTGTTTTAAAATTTTAACTAAGTAGACACTTGATGATATATTATTAGAGGTGAATATTATTCATAATGCCCACCGAATAGGTGATCATTCCTTCTAAAACTTTGTTAAAGGTAGAAATGTTAAACGAGCCCGCTACCTTTAGTCTGCCTAGGAAAAAACCCGAGCAAGCTTGAGATTCATGTCATTTGAGAGTGTTGTCGATGGATCATCCGTTCTTTTCTTTCTTTCTATATATATATATATATATATATATTCACTTCTTATTCCTCTTCAACAAATGGTCATTTTCCTTAATTTTCTTGCATGTGATTGAAATCTTGAAATTGGACCATATTATCTTTTCTCTTCCTCTCTTTTTTAACCGAAAGCTTGACTCCAATAAAAAATTTTCTTTTATAAAACTAAAAGAACTCAAGACAATATTTAAGAAATTGAGAAGCGTCAGAGAAGAAATTATATAGAGGAAATTTTCACTCTTGTTTGATGGTGATTAGAATGAGACATGCCACTCCTATTTATAGATACATGGAATGGAAAATAGCAATTATAAATTACAACTTCATAATTAAATATCTAATCTTAAGATCATCTTGCAAGTTGCCCATGTATCCAATTAATAATCCATTTGCTTAGCATGACCAAGAAATCTTCTCCAATGTATAATCCACCAGCACAATTTAATCAACTTGCGCCTTGTTTCTTTAACAACTTGCATGAGATAATCCATTTGAATTTAAACGTGAAGAATCCATTGAATATAATAGTTATCCACACATATGCAACTTGCTTGAACAAGTTGTAGATTAGAAAACTTTCAAACTTCATAATAAATTTTCTATAAAAAAATAAAGTAAAATGTTTGCCCTGATTTAATACACTTATTATTACACCATACATCTTGATCGATTATTCACGTTGGATAATAATCGGCTATCTAAGAGTATGACTTTTAAGTAAATTATTTGGACACGTAAATCAAGTATCTACTTGAATGATTGGTTACAAGAACATGAAACGGTCATTAGCTTCGTTAACCCACCATATTACTCGTCTTAATAATAGTAGTTCCAACTACTCTCTACATGATTTGTCGCCTAGCTAGGGTCAATCAGATTCTTATATGAATTTCTTAAGAAACAAACGTCAATCAATTTTTCCAGACTAGTAGTATATAAATCTATGTGCAACCAGAACCTTATAGAACATGTCAATACACCGATCTTTTGCCTAAAATGAGCAGAGAAAAAAAAATGTAAAAAAAGAAGGACGAGATTAAGAAAAATTGAAACCCAATTAAGATCATTGTAATTTAAACCAAGTAACAGAAATATATGATCCCAAACCAAATGAGTGGGGAGCATCAAAGAACATAAAGAACCTTCTGTCTTCTTTCCGACCTCTCTAAACGGTAATAAAACTTTCAAAACCTGCTCCTCATTACCATGACGAAAAGAGAGAAAGAAGAGCCCATTTCTTTATTGACTATGATATTTGAACTAGAAAACACAAATAAATAAATAGAAAATTAATAAATTGCTTAACACTGCTAGCTTCTGTTTACATTTCAGAGAATGCATATAGAAAATTCGAAAATATAAACTGCACCAATAAATAGGTCCTATCCAACATTTCATAACATTATTTAAGCTGTAAAGAAAAGAAATAAATATATCAGGAAGAAAAAATACCTTACTTATCATGTCCTTGATTTGCTCTGTTTGGTCAGTCACTCATGGCTGATGTGTGGGAACGAGGCATTGCAAATCAGCCATGTCGGTAAGAAATTCTTCGCAAAGCTGAGCACTTAAATCTATTGGGTCCTCTCCATTTTCATTTGCCTTACGAATTATCTGTAAAGATCGATGCATTAATTTAACACCGCAGTACAACTTAATAATAATATGTAGTAACAGAATAGTTACAACTTAATTTGTAAATATAAGTTACAAATTGCCTTTATATATTAGCTTGAGTTGTTGTCGCTATAGAACCATTAAAGATTTAAATTAAACCAAAAAAAAAAAAAATTGTCAAGCCCTTGTATAAAATAAGATTTCACTTCCGTATAGCCAAACCCTGTAAAAATCTCACTTTTTGAACTGGATTTCTCTCTACAGACCATGTCCTTGGGATAAAGTTCAGTTCAACATTTTCGAAGAAATGCAAACTCATCTGGAGAGTTTAAAAACTCCACTTCACAGGTGCATCAGAAACTAATTAAGTCAATTCACTCACTCACAAAAAGAATCATGCATAAACCACCTCATAGCCAATTAATGTGTTTAAGATATCTGTAACATTCCATCAACAAATGCATTTAAGATGAAATAATAGAAAAGTGAAGGAAGACAAGAGATAAGGAACAAACACATATTTCCGTTTTACAAAGCCGATCAATATCTTTTTACACCAGAACCAATGTAATCAATTGAATTCATGAATGACAGTTCCTTCCAAAAATAAGTGTCGAGACAATTGATAAGTAAACTAGTTAACAAAATACAGAAAGAAGCAATTCAGTGAAAGCACTGTCAAAATATTTCTAGGTTGATTTGACTGGTAATCACATTGATTTGGTTAAATATACTGTTGTGAAGAGTTTAGTGCAGTTCACTTGATTACAAGAGAAAATTAAATCTACAAATTGGCTAATCTAATGTTTCCTAATTAATATTGGAAAAATTAGCAGCAGGGCTTCGCATCCTAAAATATATTTCTCAACAAGATAATTTTGGTATCTCCTTATGCAATGCCCTTATCCTGAAGCAGTAAGTGGATATAGCTTGAGGGTGAGTTCTTCATGTTTCTTTTTCATTTATTGTTGTTCTACGAGTTAGAGATTATGGGTTACAACAGAGATAAACATTCACAAGGAGTCCGGTTTCTGACTGAAGTGGGTAGGTTCGGTATTATTGTCTTTTTTCCCCCTTTGGTTGTTTTAGTGACCAATTCTCTGTGTTTCTGCTAATGACCCATTGTTGGTAAATCACAGGAAAAGAGACCATAATGTCATGGGCTGGTTACGGCTCTGATATGTCAACGGCACCCGTGCGGCCTTAGCGTTCTGCCACAAGCACAAACGTAGCTAAGTCAGCCTACACCTATCGTCCCACACGTTCCTCTAAACGTTGAAGGTTCAAAGGCCGCAAACATGTAAGAAATATGATAGAGAACGGAAGTGAGCAAGTACAAACGAATTTGGAGAATTCTAGAACGTTTTATTACCACAATAAAAACTTTTACAAGAACGAAATTCAAAAACCTCACACAAGTATTTCACTCTTGTATCTCTCTAAGTGGTGGAGCCACTTGGGGGCCTTTGGGGGCACTGGCCCCCAATGAAGTTTACATTTTTTTTTTTTTTAGTTTCAGTTATTTCAATTTTTTCTTTACTTAGTTTTGTAAATATAATTTGAAACAAAATATGAGTTTAAATAGTTAAATAGATAAATTAAAACTTAGTTTTGTGTTGAAATTCAAACCATAAAAACATTACAAAGTTATCAATGCTATTATCAAAATTTATTGTTTAAAGTTATTGTATGGAGTTATATACATACAAAAAGATAAATATATCCAGCGAAATTAATAATGGTATATTGCATGTAAGAAAGTAGCATTAGTCTTTTAGTTTTATAATATTTTGTTTTATGAAGGAAAAAACAAAATAAACAAAATAAATAAGTCGCACCTTACTAGTTAAAGATTTGCTACTGCCCCCACTAAATTTTACTTCTGGCTCTGCCACTGATCTCTCTAACTCTCTTATCACTTCACTTGTGACCCCTCACTTGTGTATTTACAATGGGGTTCACCCCTATTTATAGGCAAAATCATACAAAATCAAGGATCGGGATCAATTCAATCCGAGGGCCGAGATTGCACCAGATTTCGGCTAGGCATGCCACTTGCCAGCCTCCTATTGGCGCACCATGTCCCTTTCCAGCAACATTTTGGCCCAACTGCACACCCACTTGCGCAGCCGTCGGTCTCAGCAACTTGCCAGCTGTCGTTTAGGGCTTTTCCAACAACTTCCCAGTTCTTGTTCTGGGCCTTTCCAGCAACTTGCACGGCTAGCTACACGGCCCTCCCTTTCGGTCCACTTGTACGGTTAACTTGCACGGCCATCGTTTTTTGCCAACTTGCACGGCCGTCACAGCCGTTGTTTCCAGCCTCATTTTTAACCACTGATTTTCACGGTTGGAAACCTCCAGAATTCGGCCTCAAGACTAAGCCAAATTTCTGGGACGTAGAATGGGTCAGTAGGCATACCGTTCTCGTGATGGGTGCACACGTCCCTTGCCATGCGCTTGTGTCTCACCTGTTCTACCGTCGGCCATGCCCGCGTGATGTCTTTGATGCCGTCCCACACACCTCTTGTGTGTCTCGGCCTCGCCCGCGTGCTGCCATCTCAGCTGTGTCACATGCGGGGCATGAAAATAAGTTCACATATCGCGCCATGTATCAAATAGGTACAATTAGGGGTAATACTAGTATGCCTATATATAAACTTTTTGTTTCTCAATACTCATTCTCCAAACAAAGAAAGCCGAAAATTTCAATTCACTATGAACTTAATTAGGTTGACATGCAATTGGCTCACAACAATACAATGGAATTGAGTTTTTGAAATTTCAATAAAGAGTTCGATTATGATTCAAAACACTTGAATGGATAAGCATTATCCATTTGGCAAGATGGAAGAAGAATTCGACTGGGAATTGGATTCTTGAATGGACAAACATTATCCCTTTGGTAGGAGAATTCAATACGGTTTCAAACTCTAAGTTAATGACAACTAAAAATATAACGAGCAGTCAAGGGAGATGAAGAGCTCAACTTGGATTCGTTATCTTAGCTAGCAACGACTAATTGCGAGGTGTCATCGAGGGTGTACTTAGTTGTCGATAAAGAATAAAAAGAGTTCAAGTCAATTTTGCAAACTGACAACCAAGTGCAAGTTGTCAATGACAGTGGAAGGTTTCAACCTTTATAAATAGGGGCTTTGGCCATTTGTAAAAGGTACTGCCAAGTTGTAGATAGAAATCTAGGCTTAGTATTCAAGGGTCCTTTTTGAGGTTTATCAAAGAGAAATGAAGTTTGAGTGTGGTAAAGCCTAGTGTGTGTTCTTGGGGTCGTGTTGGGGTTTGATGTGAGTGAAATTCTATATAATTGTAAAAATTGTTCGTATAATGGAAAATCTCTATTTTGAGAGTTTTCTACGTAAATCTTGTGTTACTATTTATTTTTCTCCTATTTACTTATTTCTCTTACGAATGCAAAGATTTTAATCCAAAGCCAGATTTGGGTCGAATTTCCCAACAAATTATACATGCATAGAAACACAAATGAAAAATACACACCTATATATAGAGTACATCCAACGCAATGTAGGAACGGGCATGACCGATCTGGCTGAAATCGTAAGAGGTGACACCGCAAATACATTCCTACCTTGCCCTCGACTCTGGGCTTGAAGATCTCCTTCTGCTTTGTTATGCTATTATAAAACAGAAATTAATCCTTATTTTCCCCCGCCATTCTTGTCCCAATCGAAGCAAAATCAGTGGGGAGAAATAATTAGATACATTGAACTTTGAATCAATCAAGTATCTGGGTTTGGTCCTCTTTTTGTCTCTGTGAAATTTCAGAAAACACATCGCTAACTGTACCCGGGTAGTATTTTTTGCATAGGTTGCGGCTAAAGAAACGCAAGAAGAGAAGAATTCCAGAACGTAATGGTGGGAAGAGTCGAGAATATATGTTCATTGCATGCCTCCCACCAATGTTTACACAAACACACACACACACACATATATGTGTGTGTGTACACAAACAATGGAATGAAATCTTTCTAAGAATATTAACACAAATGACAAAGCAGGGTAAGTAAACGATGTTCTTGGGATAATGATTTAATATCGTTTGTCTGGCGGTGTTATGTTGTCAGACGCTCATGTAACGTGTCAGATACTTATCAAGTAATTGATTTTACGGCCACCGTAAGACTCCCATTCAGTTTATTCTTTATTAGACACTATTTGTTAATGGTAATTGATTTTATTTTAAAATTAAAATTATACTAATATACCATTATGCAAGGGATGTAGACCGATTGAAGTGTAGAAAAAAATGAGAACGTGAAAAGGTTGGAATGGAAGAGAAGAGGAAGGAAAAAGGTGAGCATGAATATACAACTATGTGTGGTTTATTTAAGTCAGTTGGGGAGAAAAGCCTCCTTAATTATAATCGGTAATTATTTTTCAAGAGGATGGAAATAAGATGCAATGATAATAATGGTAATTATTTTTGTAGACTTTTTCCAATGGATGATTTTTGTAAATTTTGTAGAATTCTTTAAACTTTTGTGGATTTGTTTTAGAAGACATAGGTAGACTTTTGTTGATTTTTATTTAAAACTTTGCAATGCTTTTTGAGACTTTAGATATTCATATTTAAACATAAAAACTTATAAAATATATAATATTATGTCACACAACTTTTCAAATGACCAAATTTACAAACTAAACATTTATATTTTTCATATCTATAAAATTATTTTCAAAAAATGAAAAATATATTGGTAATAGAAAATTTTTACAACATTGTAAAAATACAAATATTTTTCTAAAACCAAAACATCTAATTTTTAATTTTGTTATCACCGTCAAATATAGGGATGACAACGGGGCGGGTTTGGGGCGGGTATAAATCAGGTACGGGGAGGGGAGGTTCGGGGTGGGGAGGAAGAAAAAACCCGTTACCCGCCCCGTTAAGAAAATACCAAAAAACTAAAAAAGAAATTGGAAACTACATCAAAAAACCATCCAAAATATCATACATCAAGCCCAAATTATTAATGTCATTCAACTACATGTCAAAATTTAAATCATCAAACATTTAATCACACATGACACATCACATCAAATTTAAAGTTATTTTAAAGAAACTCAAATTTTGAATTATGTATTAAAGTTAGCTAAAAATTTAATATAAAGAACATTTGGTAAAGTAGTTAAGGTATATTGATTTAACTTTGTGTATAAAGTTTCAAATTATCACGGGCTCTTCTCCTATACTAATTTTTTTTTATAATTAAAAAAAAGCTATCGGTATCGAGTTGGGGCGGATTAAGGAGGCCAATGCCCGTCCCCGACCCGATAAGAGTTCGTGACAGAGAATTTCACTCCATACCCATCCCAATACTTAACGGGCGGGTATATGCGGGCATCGGGTGTAAAATAGCTATTCCTAGTCAAATATGACAAAAAATTAAATATTGCTTACTTTCCCCACATAAATAGGAAAATAAGGTTGGAATAGAGCATTAGCAAAAATTCCTACCATATTCTGTTTGATCATTTTCATTCTCAGCTCAATAATAATTGAATTATTAACATATAAAAATTAAAAAATAATAGACCAGTCTACTAAAATGAATAACGAGAAAAATGTTCAAGATAAACAAAAAATTATTAATCTAATTGATAAAAAAATAAATAAAACAAAGAGATTACTTGATAGAAATTAGAAAAGAAAAAGGAAAAAAAAATATTCGAAAACTAATGGCCCCAAACGAAGGGGACAAAATAAATTCGTATCACAAGTAGTAGGAAAATGCATAGTTGACGCCGTCACTTCCCCTATTTAATAGAAAAATATAATAATTTTAAAAAAATTAATAAATCGTATAAAAAGTTAAAAATAAATAAGAATTAAAAAAAAAAAACTAGTAAGAACCGAGATAAGAGTCCGTTCCTCTACCATAAGATTTGGTGGAAATAGAATAAGAAAGTTTATGGAAAAGTTTCGGAGGACACGAGTGATGGACGATCAATAGAAAAGATGGAAGAGACATTTGTTTAAAGAAATAAATAATTTACGAAGTCTTCATAAATCTCATGGGCGGGTGAGACTTTTGGATACATTTTTTTCTTTATATTTCAATTAAAAATTCTCTAAAAGTCCTAGAAGTTAAGAAATCTCAAAAAAGTTAAACTCAATTTTAATGTCTAGAGACTTATTGAGACTTTTAAAAAGTTTCAATTGAATATACCAAGACTTTAAATAGTCTTAAAAACTTTAAGTTGAATACCCCACTTTAAAAGTCTTTAAAAGCCTTAAACAAAGCACCGGTTTTATTCCCTATGTTCTATTTATTTTATCCACTTCACTTTTTTATAAGAATTAAAACAAATATTAGAAAAGTAAATTTACAAACTTTCAGAAATACCCTTATTTAATAATTGACATATTTGAAAAATTAATTTTACATTTTCAAGAGGAAACAGAGGTATAATTATAAATGAACTTAAGACAACAATACTATATAGAAATATGGCAAAGTAAATGAGATAAATAAAAAATGAAATGTGAACAAAATAAATGGGATGAAACAAGAAATATTTTTGGATTAAACCCTTTTTTGGGTTGGGGGGTTGAGAAAATATCATTTAGAGCATTTCCAGTAATACTACCGCATTTTTCTCACTAAAACGGTTTTCAGTGAGGTCATTTTAGATTTTTCTTACATTTTAGGTAAATTCTGCAGTAAATTATAGATTAATTTTCCCTATTTTTTTCAATTAGTTAGGAATGATGGTCTTTATCTGTTTTTATATTCAAGAATCGTTATAAAAGGTTTTGCAAATCCTTTCTAATTTATTATCTTTTCCTAATCGACGGTTGGGATCTCAAATTCAAGATTTCTATACTGGATCTATCACATCTTCTTAGATATTTTATTGGATTAATCTATATTCAAAGTTTTTTTAATTTTTAATTCATATATTATCTAGGAACTATTTCGTAATTTGTATTAGATTATTTCCTTTTTAGCTGATGCATTAATTTTTAATTTTTTATAATCGTTTATATATAATAAATATGGTTTAATTAAGGTTTCATTATATCACGGTTTAGTCACGGAGAAAAATAAAATATTTAATTTCTTGAGATATAAGAATGATAATGTGTCGGGTTGGGTATGCTACACCTATTACCCTACCCATCAAAATTTTTTTTCTCCCACCCCCACTTAAATCGGGGACGGGCTAGTATGGGTGATTCATATTACCTGTTTATTGGCTAATTTATATATATTTATATACTTTTATTTTCATTTCTGTTTAATGAAAAGTATTATAAACACTAAAATTGCAATTGAAACTACTAAGGTTTTTTTATAAATTTTATCATCTTTTTACTTTTTAAACCATTAGAATTTTAAGTAATTATTTTTATTTTTGTCAAGAAATAGTTAAATGGACCGGGGAGTAAAAGTTATATAACCTTCCCTAACTCATTGTTAAATACGGTCGATTTTCTTTATCTCATCCCTGACTTAATTACCCGGTTAGTCGAGTATTCCCCGCGTTAATAGGGTCAGGTACCCATATGTATTAGGTTTCGCAGGTTTTTTTTTTACAATCCATACTAAAGTCACTCAATTACATTCTATATCAAGTAAACACAAAATAAATATTAGTTAATAATAACATAATCAAAACATTATAGTTCAATGTGACTAATCATACATTACTTAACGTGTTGTACTAATGCTAGACACAATTTGATTTTGTATATTCCGGTGCAACGCACAAGTTAGAATTAACGTAATTTTAATGCATTCACATAGATTAGTAGTGAAAATCAGAGTGAAAATATTCATCTTGTCCACTTGTTAAATATAAGTTAAATTATTATTATTATTATTTGAATAAATAAGTTAATTTTGAACAGTAATAATTTGTGGAGAGCAGATATCCGTCCTAGCGTCTTTCGCCCTTTTCAACCAATTTCACCGCAACGGACCGATTCGTAGTCCCGGATTTCCTGTCCCAGCGCGATACTACTGAGACAACCATTTCTTAAGGCTAATTTGGGGGAAGTTTTACGGCGATCAGCTTGTGCTTTTACCCTAATTTCATTTTTCCAATAAATCCTCAACTTTCGGGAGCAACAATGGCGGAAGTGGGCGAGGTTATTGATCGCGACTGGAACAGGAAGGCTGCGCTCTGAGAACAAGGATATTGATAGAGGACCGAAGGACTTGGGGCAAGTCGAAGCGAACACTAACTGGGGAGGAAAAATGTTGCACCTGCAAACTGATCAGCAGACCTCTTCACAAGTTGAAGGTGAGAAATTAGAGCAACAAATAGCTTCATCGATATATGATGAAATCAATAGCTTATTATACAAACATTCCCCTGAAAAGAGCCTTGAGCTGACGTCGGAAGCCATAAAGTTAAATGCTGAGAATGGACATGTATGGCGTTATAGGTGTCAAATACTAAAAAGAATTGATCAGTGAGATTTGCATAAATAATTAGAGACTATCATGTCCCTTGGAATAGACTTTAAGTGCCGGTATTTATGGTTTCATAGACTCTGGATTGCTGAAAATATTGGAACTAATAATGCCATGAGAAAGGAACTTGACTACACAATAGATTTTTTAGAAAAAAAGGATGCATACAACCTTGGTGCCTGGTCAAACATAGATGAGTTTCGTTATGAACATGGAAAGTCAGTTGCACGTCAGCTTTCATTTGTGAAGAATATTTTATCTGCGGATGAACATAACCCACTTGCCTGGGGACACATTTGCTCTATTTATGGGGCTGCTTAAAACTACTACTGCATGGGAGGAACTTGAATTCACCAAGGAGACTTTACATAACAACGCAGAGCTCAAATATGCCTGAAGTTACTTGAAGATGCTTACTCGAAGACTTGAAACTGATTCTCTGAGCAATACAATTGAGTTTATAAAATATTGTTTATAA
>CAVNYN010222336.1:0-50546 GCA_963692815.1 Nyctanthes arbor-tristis
TGAGTTCAATCACACCTTTTGCTTATCTTCACTATTTCACCATCAAGTTCTGTGGGGAATGCAGCCATAAAGAACTGGAAACCCGGGCAATTGAACTCGTTTTCGGTGTAATCAAAGGTAAAATATGAAGATATTTTATCTGCATTTTTATTTATTTAAGAAATAAGAAACTAGCATTGATTAATAATGTGCACTTCTGTTATGCAGAGATTAATGTGGTCGAAAATCGGCCTTCAGTTATTGCTGCCGCAGCTGTTTTATCAGCTCATGACGACCAGTTTACAAAGGAGGCGTTCGAGATTAAGATCAACACAGTTTCATCACTAGAAAAAGTGAGTTCCCCCTGCTTTACATGATATCTAAGAATTGTAAGTGATTCCATTTACTCAACTTAACTTCAATTTTGTGCATTTTAACAGGAGCCTATATTTTCCTGCTGTAGCCTAATGCAGAAAATTGTAATGCTAGAATCCAAGACCCCTATCTCTGTTGTTACCCAAAATTTATTGTTGAAGCCTCTAAGTTCCACCGCTGTTCTTGAGAATTCTTCAGTCCCCACTGTTGGCAGCAAGAGAAAGCATACCTATCCGGATTCTGATCAAGATCAAACTGTGAAGAAAGTTCCTCAATCACACTGATCAGTACGACCTTTACATGATTACCGAAAGCATTTATGGCAATGTGTCATTGCACAGCGTAGAAAGTTTTGAAGTTAGATGAGAAAATGGAGTATAGGGTTTTACTACAATTCAAACATACCAACACATGGTATGATTTCTTGTTGATGGGGGGCTCCATTTTCCAGTATATATAGCAAAGTAAAGCCAGTGACAACCGAGCAAATAGTAAAAGGTGGAATTTACATAACATAAATCAAGAAAAGAATAGCTTTAGCATAGAGTGATGAGTATCAAGCTGACTGGTGAGGAATTGAGAGGGAAAGAAATGTCCAATTGTTGATATAGCTTTCCATTAGTGTTTGATTTCATGAACGCTACCATTTTTGAGCTGGTCATTTTTGTTTCCTTCATTATTTTCTGTTGCCTGCTGGTAAGACAAGAAATCTTTGCTACAGTATGCTCCACATTTCTGAGATTCTGCCTATAACTCTCAATATGATACACTTATGTTGCACACAAGCTATCAAAGTGTTTCACAGTGGAGCTAAACTTTTACCTCATGCATTTACAGCCTGAAGTTGTCATTCACATGCAATGATGCATCGCTTTACCATTTTAATTTGGACAATTTGCTTTGCATGAACTACCTTCATCTTCATTTGCAGTGTGAGTCTCATAGCAACCTTTAGGCGCCGATTTTCACACTCCATATAGTAAAGTTCCTCAGGAAGCTCACATTTCAAATGTGGGGGAAAAAGAGGAAAAAAGAGGCTGATGTGTGCTCACTAGTTGAATCGAGCATAAAGGCTTGTACAAGAAAGAATTTATGATTTTTGCCTGAATAAGTTATATCAAGTTGAAACTCATTAAAAATGATCTTCCGCCATACTCATATGTGACGGAGCAGGAGTTTGGGACTATGAAACTCGTCGTAGCTTTGATTAAGCAAGTTGATCCACATAACATGTCTTTTGACTTTCTGTCTCAAAGATGAGAATACGTCCTGAATGCTCTGGCTATTATAATGAGAACTGCATAAGGAAGCTATAGTTTCCCCAATTTTCTATATGGTCACAAATTTATGCAATCTATGGATAAAAAGTGAGAGGATTTTGAATGAAGAAAGGAGTTAATGAGAAAGTTGGCGTCAACACTTTGTGGCTGTTTGAAGCTATTTATCGAAATTGAATTATAATGAGAAATTATAATGAGATAAAATAAGTAGTGTAAATTGAATAAAAATTTTAAAATATATGGTCATAAATGAATAGTTATCAAATCAGTGATAGGTAAAATTATAATGTGTTTTCATAAAGATAATCAAACACCTCTTTAGTCTTTAGTAATTGAACAAAACGCAAGGCTCAGTCAAGGTTACCTAATATGTTCAATTGTTCATCGAGAACCAACTAGGAAGCACAAAAAGCAGCTAAGGCATAGGCTCAGCTAGAACCAGAGCTAGATCTGTCCGTGTGACACTGACTGGACAAGTGAGTGGGACTCACAATTTGATTAAAACAAAACCAGCAAAAGTGCAAAACTGAGCTTGAGCTTCGCCTCCAACATTTCTTTTACACTTACTTATTTGTGGAAAAAATTGAAGTATGAAGATTTCGAAGAAAAATTGATTGATTCTCGATTCAAATGTGCCAAACCCGTCCCTGGAGCACTCTGAAACTGTGTTCTCTGTGGACGGTTTCAAGAAAGTAAAGAGATTGGAGCTTTCTGAGTCCTCCATAAGGATTCTTGGATTCTTTTTTGTGACAGTTTGTGTGATTTTTTGTTTCTTTTTGTTGGATTACAGAAGTGTAACTATTAGATTTCCTTCACAGAATGAGGGGTTTCTGTGGTGGTAGTGGTATTGAGAGTAGAAAAAAAGTTCTTGTTTGACTGAAGATAATGGTGGGTGTGAGGTGT
Organism: Nyctanthes arbor-tristis; assembly: GCA_963692815.1. Classification (NCBI taxonomy): domain Eukaryota; kingdom Viridiplantae; phylum Streptophyta; class Magnoliopsida; order Lamiales; family Oleaceae; genus Nyctanthes; species Nyctanthes arbor-tristis. The sequence continues at coordinate 2,538 of CAVNYN010222336.1, forward strand.
TTGAAGGTGATTGGGTGTGGGATGATATTTACCCTTTGTATCAGTCCAGAAATTGCAGTTTCTTGGATGACGATTCCAATGTTCTGAGAATGAGAGGCCTGATTTTTTCTACACCAAGTGGAGGTGGCAGTCCAAAGATTGCAATTTGCCCAGCTTATTTGTGTTGCGGTTCGCCTGAAGAGGGGGCAGTTGCCGATCGATATCTGAGTACGGTTCGGCTGAAGGGGGGATGGGTTACTAATCGTAATTTTGTGCGAGAAAGGGGATTTGGGGTTTGTTTAATTTGGAAGTGGGGCCCATAAATCTCTATGTGGCGTCACAGAGACAGATCTGGTTCCAAATCAGGAACAGATCTGTTTTGGTAGAAAATCTCACCAAACATCCCACAAAATAAATTTATTTGGACCCAACCCAATACAATAAATTTATGTGTCGAAACTTTTTTTTTTGAAAAGATATGTCAAAACTTTAAATGTACTACTTTATTTAAAAAATAAAAAATATAAAAAAATAGAGCCAACTGTGAGTCCACTCCTTGCACGAACCAAATTCAAAGAGAAAAAAAATGTATGTGGATCTATTTGAAGCACTATATGTGTTATATAATATGGTATCATATGACATATGTAGCTTGCATGTGGCACGCTCTAATACACGCTACATATGTCATGTGGTGTCATACTATATGACACATATAGTGTTAGAACAAATTCATCTATTTGGATATCAATTATGAATTTTGATTATAATTAGCATTATTTTTCAAAAAACTAAACGAAGGCAAAATATTGGACTACATGGAGTAAGAATGATTCAGTACTATATGTATGATATCATATAGTATCATATGACCTTGTAGCACATCAAGACACACAATATGATTATGATTTCTTATATGACGATCAAATGACATTATATGGTACCATACCATATAATGCTACATTAAAACTACTACATAGAGTGTGTAGGCTACCACATAGCTTGTATTATGAAATTTGATCCAATTAATATGTGAGTAGATTTTAGAAAACAAAAACCAAACAAACCATATGTCAGCTAAGTGAGGAAAAGCGAATCAGACAACCATTTTTTTTTTCATTTTTTTTTTCTTTTAAGAAAACAAAAACCAAATCAGACAACCTTAAACATACCAAACATTAAATCTACCAGAGGTCAGATTTCCGCCGTCAGTTTGAATCGACGGTCCAAAGTCGAAACGATCGCAAATTCCAAATCAACCCTGTCTTTCTTACCACGAAAAAGAAATTATTCCCATCTTTTCTTGATTTTCCACTTTTTACAAAATTTTCCTCCGTTTTTGCTCCATTACTCTCTTTTTTGGCATCTACCCCTCTCTGCAAGCAAAGGAAAAATGAGCATGGGACCAGGACTTTTCTCAGATATTGGGAAAAAATCGAAAGGTTAATTTCTCCAAATCATCATGCATATAATCCGCATTGTGATTCCATTTTTATTGTTGACTGAAGTTTATAGTATTATTTCTTTATTTTAAAGGCGATTTTGTTTAATTTTTGTTCGTAGATCTGTTAACTCGGGACTATCTCTCTGATCACAAATTCTCTGTTTCCACGTACAGTGCTTCCGGAGTTGTAAGATTCTTTTTTTTCTTTTTTTAATTTTATTTTTCTCATAAGGGAGGCGTTTCGGGACATTTATGTTTGGATTAGAGTATATTTGTCTTGAATGTTTGAGTTTTTAATCGTAATTTGGTTATTATTCTACTCCAGTGGTGTTTTTTGATTTATAACATTCTGAATGTACTCTTGTATGTCATAATTCATTTGATTAATTTCTTAGTAAGCATTCCATATTTTGCATGTCTCAATCTTAATATGTTTTTATTGGGTCATTTGTTTAGCTGACATTAGCCGTTGTTTTCTGCTTTTCTGTCTTTCCAATGTTTTGTGTTTTGTCTAAATTATCTTGTCAGTGGCATAAGTTCCAAACTGATATTGTGTTGTTGATTAGTGGAGTGTTTGTTAATCATCTCTGATATTTTTATGACATATTCAAAAACTATGAATAATTTCAGAGATGTTTATGTCGGCACTCTGCAATGTACAAAGGGAGGAACTTGATTGATTGGGACATATTCTAGTTTTTCCATTGTTTGAATCTCTTTTATTTCAATTTTTGAATAGTAATAATACATTTAATCAAATTAATATTAAATTTTGAATATTCCAATTGCTAATTATGATTTTACTTGAAATAATGATCTCATTGTAAGGAGTGAGGTGGTCCTCCTTTCAGACCCTAGACTTGGAACATGATCTGTATTTTGTATTTCACATAAGTATGATTCAGTGAAATATTATATTATTAATTTTTCGACCTTGGATCTATTGAGAATAATTGTTGCTATTTTTTTACCTAATATTCCATGGATTGGAAACATGAACCAATGGGTTTGTCCTCATTAAATTGTAGAGAAACCTTTTATTCTATGGTAACTGGTAACAGTTACAGAGTTCTCGAGAGTCGAGCATGCTTCTCACTTAATTGGTTCTAATGCTTGCTTTTCTCATTTCCAAGTATTTGGCAGTGTTTCATTCCCAGTAGCTGTAGTGAAATTAACTTCTGTGATTGTTAACTGATATCTGTTTTGGTTTCTCAGATGCTCTCCTTTCAAACATTTGAGAATTCCATGCGGCATCTCATAATATGATTTTCAATTTTTTTTTTTTTTAAAAACTACATGGCAACTCAAAGCCTGTTTTTCTTGCATACTTCTGTCATAGGCCCTTACATCTTCCACGGTGAAAAAAGGAAGTTACTCATCTGGAGATGTAGCAGTCCAGTACACCCACAAAAACACTTCAGTTGATGCCAAAGTTGATACAGACTCAAATGTGAGATGGTCATACTTTGATCTCAAGAAGACATTCTTGTCCTGTTGGCATTTTTCTTATCACTCTTTGCTTATTGGCAGCTATCAGCTAATCTAACTATTGCTGACATTGTTCCATCATCAAAAACCATTGCTTCTCTGAAATTTCCCAATTATGAAGCTGGAAAGGTGCACGAGGCTTAGTCTTTCAAAACTTATTATCACCCTCAACCAATAAGGTATTACATTTAACTAACTTTTCTTTTTCTCTCTTGTGTAGTTGGAGTTTCAGTACTATCATCCACATGCAGCTTTTACTACTGCTGTTGGTATGAACAAAACACCAGTAGTTGATGCCTCGATCTCCCTTGGTACTTCTACCTTTGCGTTGGGTGCAGAGACAGGTTATGATACCACTTCGGGTAAAGTAACAAAGTACAATGCCGGCATCAGTATGACAAAACCAGATTCTTGCTCATCAATAATCTTGTAAGTCGTCGTATTGTTATTGCTGAAATTCACTGGAGAAGTGGATATATATGATTAACTAGGCACTTCCATACTTAGTTTGCTTTTTCTTGTTGAAAAATGAAAGAAATATTCAGTTGGCCTTTCCTTTATTATATCCTCTCAGAAGTGACAAAGGGGACACAGTTAAGGCTTCATACTTGCACTACCTCGATCAATCTAAGAGGAGTGCTGCTGTAGGAGAGGTTACTAGAAAATTCTCCACAAATGAGAATATATTTACGGTTGGAGGCTCATGCGCAGTTGATGACCTAACACTCTTGAAAATGAAGTTCAACAATAATGGCAGTCTGGGGACTGTTTTGCAGCATCAGCTCATGGGAAAATCACTTGTGACTATATCCAGTGAATTCGACACCAAGTCTTTAAGTAAGATTCCCAGGTTTGGTGTGGCTCTTGCACTAAAGCCATGAGAGAGTTCTACGGGAAACCCCATTTCGATGTCAATCTGATATGCTTAATTTTTTTTTTTTGTTTGGGTGCTGCTAGGGAGCACTTAAATAATTAGTTCTTCAAAAACTTGAGTGATTAACATTGTTTAATGCCTAGCCAACACTGCTGGTTTCCAGTTTTTTCAATATTCTTTACAATTGTATTTCATTCCTATTGATTCATCCCATGATTATAACAATCTCTTGCATTCCAAGGAAACCTCTTTTCTAAGGACATTGTCACATGATCTAGCAATAATCATGGTTGATGATAAATATGTTCTTCCTTCCAAGATATATATTGTCTTATTGTTAATATTTACATGTTGCCACTGTACTGGCTCCCTTTATTGCTGGCTTCGATCTTTGTGCTTTGTTACTGGTTCCTTCAATTAGCAGTTTTCCCCAGATCTTGAAGTGGGGAATCTCCTCATTATATTTGTTTATGACACATCCCAAGCCCTTCCCTTGAAAATTAATTTAATACGTAATGCCATTCATTTCGACCAGTCTATATAACCCATGCATGTATGTATTACAAGAAAACTTCGTTTTACTAGTTAAAATTAGCAACCTTTTCCACTTTTAACAAGTATACTTCTTGGGTCTTTATAGCCCATTTGTTGTAACAATTTTCTTGAAAATCTTTCTTTATACTCCCACTTGGCACTCGCCAACCAGTAGCAACCACATAGCCATTCAACTAGTGAATTGACAAGACCTTCATTTGCTTCATCCAATATTGTATTGCTTGAAATAAGATATTGCACTTGGCATCATCGAGGATATTTCTCTAAAACCAGTTTAATATAAGAATTCCCCATATTCTTATTGATTGTGAAGGGTATTCTCCCGTAAAGGCATTGAAAAAGGACACATATCATTTGTTTGCCAACGTCCAACCAAAAAGAGGGGGGGAAAAGTGAAGGTTCCGTTTGGTTCGTGTTATAATAAGAATATATTATAATTCTATCACATCAAATCATAAGTTTTCACTTTTCGCTAAAAATTAACTAATCAAATTAAGACATATATCACAAAAATTTAAACTATATTATAACACAATTTCATTACAAACGATAACCCTAAATCTTCAAAGATGATACCGCAACTTTAGGCCGTGCAAAATTGCCCATTTGTCGGCTTTCAACTTTGAAGAATTACCAGCAATGTTTATCCATCCCAATCAATCATAGAAAATGGACAAATGGGTTCCCGTGCCAATTTTTTATACAAAAACTAGTGATGATCCTATCCCCATCAATCAAAGCTCGACTGTATGTCAATTCGCAACCAGGTTATAAAAGACAAAATCAAATTGATGCTAACTCAGAATGACGACGATATCTGCAATTTAACCAAGTCACCCTGCACCAACCTGCTGGCGCAGATCCAATAACCATCAATTTGCTGACTCTGCCTCCCACTATCTTCCCTTCTTTCCATCCATACTGGCGGGAGTGGAAGTCCGATCTCTTCGGTGTCTCGCACTATATACTTCAGTATGTTTATACGTCTTGTATTGTATGATTAGTTGCTTAGTTGATTTGAATCCTTTACATATTATCATCACAGAGAACCCCATGTGAATCTCACCATCGTCCATTATTCGCGCTTTCCTAGACATGCGACAAATAGTTAATGCCATTCTTTTGATATAGTATGAGTTTTCGCGTCATAATTGTTCATGATTGATGCGTAGAATATGACAGGCATCCGAACTCTACAGTTAAATTTGTTTACTCCGGTAGATTTGGACTTTTCTGAGCCTTTATATGGAAGATGGTCGTTGAAGCTATCTGGGTTGAATTATAAAGGAAAAAAGCTGGGGACTCGCGGTATTCCGGCGAAATTGACAATTTTGGCGCCAATTAAGTCAATGGATTCTTCCAAAACGTTGTCGCTCATTAATGGCAATACTGGTGGTTTCCACGAGAAGCAGCAAACTGGATACAATTCTGGTGATGGCGCGCTTACTAGTGACTCTGGTGGTTTTGCGGGTACTTTAAAATTCTGATTTCTTTTTGCAATTTTTTATAGGGGAGAACTTTTTGATGAATGCTGGGAGACTGATTTTGGCAGGTGAAGTTGGGCCCTGTGTGTCTACTATTGGAAATTCGACTAACATTGTTTGGCACAAGTGTTCTGTGGATAAGAGTGATAGACAACAGCTGCTTGGACAAAAGGGTTGTGTTATTTGGATTACGGGTCTCAGCGGCTCAGGTTTGTATAAAAAGCTCTTGATTAGCATAATGTATAGCTCAGTGCAGGAGCAAGAAATTTCAAAGAGTTGAGAGACGTTGCTTGAAAAGTTATAAGGTGATACTATTAGGACTTGGAATATCAAATCCGAAGGGTATTAAAATAGTTTAGTAATGCAGAAGAATGATTGTGTACTGCATCAGTTACTCGTATGCCTGGAGTGGCTTAAGAACGTGGCATGAAAAATCTAAGTACTGGCCCAGCTCTTCTCATATTATTTGTCGTTCCAACGTTAGTCAGATTAGTCACCATTTGATATCAGATTATGTACAATTAGCTTTTCTTTTTGGATATAACGCTAAAGGGATAGTATTGTTATAACATTACAAAGCCGTTCTGAAACCTAGTGGAATAAGAAATTGTTAAAGATATCTTGTTTAGCCTTTTGAATCTTTTGTGTTCCTTTTCCCTCTTTTTTCTGTGTAATTGTGTGTAAACAGTAACTTGGCATGGCTTTTGTCACTCTTTATCTCATGATATCCTTTTGTCTGAAAAAGGAAGTTTTGTATTTTAGGGAAGAGCACCTTGGCCTGTGCTTTAAGCCGTGGGTTACATGCTAGAGGAAACCTCACCTACATACTTGATGGTGATAATGTTCGGCATGGTCTAAACAGTGACCTCTGTTTTAAAGCTGAAGATCGAGCTGAGAACATAAGAAGGATTGGTTGTTTCTTTTGACCTGCTTTTCTGATTTGAGTCTTCTTTGTTCTTTCCAGAATTTTATGTCATTCATTTATAGGTTAACCTGTTTGGTAATGCTGATTTACAATGAACAGGAGAGGTGGCAAAGCTATTTGCAGATGCCGGGGTTATTTGTATTGCAAGAGATCGGAAGAGCACACGTCTGATAGAAAGGATCGTGATGCCTGTCGCGCTTTATTGCCAGAAGGAGACTTTATTGAGGTTTGTATACTTCTTTTGAAGTTGTGTGTGCAAGATCTAAGTTTTCTTTTTCTATTGGTATCTATATAAGCCCCCCCTCTATGAAGAGGAAAGTTATATCTACTGCAAACCCATTGATCTGGAAATGCTTTAAATACAGGTATTCATGGATGTGCCTCTGCAAGTCTGTGAGACGAGGGACCCAAAGGGATTGTACAAGCTTGCTAGAGCAGGAAAAATCAAAGGTAATTTTAATTAGTTTAACAGATTGCTGAATTTCAAAAACCTCGCCATTCACCACTCTTTTCATTTCCTTAACCCTCAGCTTTTTGGTGTTGAACTTTACCTTATCTACTTATTAAAAACATTAGTTTAACAGGGACGGAAACATACAGGCCTTACCTCCATAAGTAAGGCGGAAGACAGAAGAATTTTCAACGAAAGACTTAACATGGGAGTACTCCTCCCTTACAATAGTCATTACAAAATAAATTTTGAAGTACTACAACTAGTATTGAACAGAAGAAGTGTAGAAGTTTAATTGACCCAAAGGAAACGTAATAAAATAAAATAGAGCCACAACATAAGATTAGATACGATGGAACTTGGAAGTATAGAATCAAACCGATGATTCCGCAATTTGGAATCATCTAATCATTAACATTCTTCCATGACAACAGTTGAATCACTTGCCTATCAATTGCTTGATGGTCTTTATTGCCAGAGCTTTAGAACATAGTTTGGAGAGGATATAAAATTAGATTACCAGAAAATTCTGGGGAAGCCAAACTGAGTCACAGGCCAGCATCTCTGTATGCCAGGATTTATTTAATACATCTGCCGAACCATTAGTGTGAGTACAGCAAATTAGGCTTAAAGCTCCAGCTTCCAAATGTCATGCCTACTCTTAATTTATTGGTATCAACCCATTTATTATTTGTCAACCTCCCAAGTGTATTCACTATTCACAAGAGTAGCTTGCTACATGATAGCACAGTATGGCAGCTGGATGAAATATGTGTTCACTTTACGGCTTTTCTCCACTAAATTCTATCATCTAGTTTGTTGTCTGAGGAAATTCTTGACTAAGGAGCCAGCGAATATTAGAAGTTCTTGAATTGTATCCCAGACTTCCTTCCACCTTCAAGCCTCCCTGGCATTCAAGTTTTCTGTTTAAACAATTTAATTTAACTCCTCCATTGTTTTCTTCCTCAGGTTTTACAGGTGTTGATGATCCATATGAGCCGCCATTGAATTCTGAGGTAAGTACTCCCATTAAGCAACAGGCCAAAAGCAATAAGTGTCTTCTCTTGCCGAGTCCCATCAAGCGTACCAACCCGAAGTAGATCTTATATTCTCCTAATGCAAAAAATACCAAGACAGGGCTGGTTTACATAGCATTGGCATTTTGTATATTGTTTGTTGGCTTGAGTGTATCGGATGGTTATCCCGTCGTAGAGCTAGGATTTTCACATAGTGGAGACAAAAATGTTTGTGGGGGCAAAACGTTACATGAATGAATCAATTAAAAATTTCTATATAAATTCATTAAGTCTATAAACGTTGACAGATTGATCTCACCCCTCGCTCCCATGTAGGCTGTAGCTCTTTTCCACTGGTCTAATGTCGGAATTGTCAAATTAACAATGTTTTCTAATCCTCCGTTTAGCTGGCGAATTGAATGGCTTCCACAGATTAGTTCTCTGTGTCTTGATCTTGATAGATTGCTGAAGGATGTAGTATTTATTTAATCACTAATCAGTCCATAATTGTGCTAGATTTCCATTTTTTGGTCAGATTTGATTTCCCTTTTTGTCTTGCAGATAGTGTTACATCAACAAGGAGAAACATGTGATTCTCCAATGAATTTGGCTGAAATAGTGATATCTTACTTGCAAAGAAAAGGGTACCTGGAAGCATAATTTGCTATTGCTTTTTTGCTTTTTCTTTTCTGGTTGTTTCTTGTTCTTCGTTTTTTTTTTTTTTTTTTTGGTGGTAATTACTAGTTATTCACATAGAAAATATTTTGCAGTAAGGAAATTTCTCGTTTCCTTTTTGCATCACTAAATAAGCATTGACGAAAAATAAATCATTGTACAAAGATCCAGTTTTCTGCGCAATACATTCAGCTTTCATTGCAGTTAATTTCATTTCTAATTTCTCACTGGCTTTATGAATTTCAGGTATATTCTAGATTGACAGTATTTTAAGATAAAACTTTGAACAAATGAATTTGCTCGTCTCTCTTTTAACAGTTATAACTGTGTCGATAACGTAATCTGCTTTCAGAGCCTTTTTTCTATTTATTTAATTTAAGAAATCATAAGCGTGAGACTTGCATGTTTAAAACACAGCCAATATTGGAGAAGGAGAATCGAGATTGACATGGCTAACTTGGACACAATGTTCATCCAACATGAGGAAATTGTTTTTAAAAGTCAGAATGTTACAACGCAATCTTGTCAGACAGTTACTGACACTTTCTTTCCTAACCAGAGTTTTATTAATTCGTTTCTATTGCACCTATATTGTTTCGCATCTTATATTCTAATAAAGGAATGTTCTCCTGGCCAACGGCCATGGCGGGCACATTTTTTGTAAGGCAATCACAATTATAAAATCAAGTGGTTTTTATGAAACTACCGGTAATTTTTTGAAACCTCAAAGTGATTTCTTGATTTTTATAACTGTGTGCGGGCGTTGCTTCAGTAGGAAAATTGATGGTGAGCATGCACTTGACCCTAACATATGGTGGCCCAACATGTAGGGGGCCCACCTGATCTCAGCCTCAGTAATGCTTATAAGTTTGATAGCCATTTTTAATTGGAGTAATTTATAAATGGATTTAAAGCGTCATTATGTAATGATGTCATGTGGAGATCGGAATTAAAATAATATGAAAAGTTACATCACATCAAATATGTGGCTCGATGGTATGCCACCATGTAGCAAATATTTAAAATTTAAATTAGTTGATAAATAATAGTGGTTTTTAAATGGTAACGGTCTCTAAAACCTTGTAATGAGATGATCCTTGTATCTAAATATAAATATGGTTATGAAAGTAACGTAAAGATGAGAACTTTGTGAGCTTTTCTATAATGTAAATTTAAAGTTCAAAGTCAAGGGATAGAAATTAAAGTGCAGGCAGAGGGGCGCCCACAGGTCTACTTTAGTAAGTATTAGGGGGTGGTTGACCCAGCAACGCACATAGCACTGGATAGGAAGTCTTGCTTACTTGATGGCTGATGCTCATTTCAACTTGGCCATAACTTTTCCTTACATGAAGCCAAAAGGGTGACATACCAATACTCCATAGTGCGCCTCACTCGTTTTTGTGGGTCACAAATCAGGAAATCGTGACGTCTCTGTTACGTTTCCTGGCACGTATTGAATTTGATATTGTCATACTTATATAACGGGGCATGTCAGATGTCACGTATTTAGCACTTCATGCATAAATGTCTAGCGGCATAATGTCGCTGGACATCTAACTTTAGATTATTAATACTCTAATAATTAAAAAAAAAAGATGCAAGAGGATGTAGCTAGACATTATGTAATTTCCTGTCAAACAGGATATGTGTGTGTGTGACAACACTATTATCAATATATATGAGGTTTCAACCGAAATTCCTTTTATAAGATAAAAATTTCTGAGCACATATTAAAACGAATAATTCAATCTCTTTAATGTCCTGAAGAATATGTGAAGAATTTAAGTCGATTGAAAATTAAAATAGTGATCAATATATATAGAAGTCGTGGACCACAATGTACGCAGATGCATGAGAGGGTCCCATCACCAATTTCTACTAGAGGATTATCATAATTCAAATTTGTTAAAGATTATAATATTAATTTATTGGAAACGTTATTATTCAAGATTATTAATTAGAATGGTAGTCTTACGTACTTACGCGTAATAATTAATTCATTAATATAATCAGTAACCATATGGAATTACTTTATGTTGAAACGTCAGGTTATACATTTTTCTATTTCATTTCATTGTAATTAATTAATCTTCACATTTAATTTTTAGAGACATTTTTTAGTTCTTATAACATAACTAATTTGGGGATTTAGACCAATTCCTCAATTATTATACTCACAGCATTACTGTTTAAAAATTTTAAAAAGATAAGAAAAATATAAGAACTGGAGACAATTTTTTTCCCTTAACTCACTTCCACACGTCACACAAACAGAAAATAAAGGACATCAATTAATAGGAACAACCGTCTTAAGCTTGATGATCAAGTAATTGTTTTGTTAATCAAGAAGTTATCAAACTTGTCTCAAAGTTTTCCTCCTATAGAATTTATAATCGAAAATTTGAACCAAATTTTGACAATAACCAATAACTAGTTGTATAGTTGGATACAAGACATCCATCTAGAAATTTCTACACAAATATGAATGCGTATAGGAATTCACAAATCAGGATTCCAATTTATACAACTAGCAATACACATAATTTTTTTTTTTGTTCAATATTTATTTAATATGATTTGGTACTTGAGCGGCAGCTAGCATCTAATATTAGAATAATTAATCTTGAGTAGATTTGAATATATATAACTTTAGGAGTGACAATATAGGAATTAAATCTATAGAAAATTTCATGTTTGTTGAGATGGTTACATCTCATTAGTCTATTCACTAACTTATAAAAATCATTAACTACTTCAAACTAAAAATTAATCATTAACATGTAACGTGTTTATTTAGCTAGTCCTGAAAATCAGGTAAAATTTACTTCTTTAGTTAATTATCAGTTTCAAATCATAATTCTTCAAATTATCCCGAGTCACCATAGCAAATCAATGACCAGCTGTTTGCCCTTTTCTATCCTTTTCTAATACTCGATCATGGTACACTGGGATATATTGAAGAAGAGATTTTCTATAGGAGCCAAATGGGGCTCTATAAAGGACCTCAACTACCCATTACAAGTCGCCACATGTATAAAACCATATGTGGTTTCACAAAACCACTTGTAACTTTCTGATTTAATAGGTTAATTAATATTAATTGTAATTGGTAAGTGAATTTATATTCTGGAGCCATATTTGATTCGAGAATTTTCTTGGAGAAAATGGTCCTTTTAGTCAAATGTCTATATATATTTTGTCCTGGAGAGAACTACCAAATCCTCCATTCTCAAAAAGGACAAGGGCAGTCCAAAGAGAGAGTTTGTGCAATGATTGTAATTGAACAAAGCCAAAATCTTTGTAAAGATTAAGCACATGGAGATTGTCCTAATTAACAAGTTCCATTTAGTGCCTTGTCTCTCTGCACAAAACACAAATTGTTACAGAGGAGTTAATTAGTTCTATATGTAGCGCGTCAAGAAGCACAAAAATAATAAGCATTCAAAAAAAAAAAAAAATTGAACTACTGGCCGTCTCGAAGTTGTCTAGCACGCATATATGCCTTCCATTTTGAACAATTGACCAGCACATTTGTTGCTACTAGCTAGCAAGATTTCGTCTCGTCTAACGACCTCAGCATGGAAGAAAACATTAGAGATCATACTATAATTATCGAATGCTGCGATTCGTCTCGGAAGAAAGCGCATCAAGTAGCTACAATTGCTAGGGTTGTAATTATTATGTAATGCTAGAGTGCATGATTTATAGGCTAAATATATAAAAGGTAGAGTGTCATGTGTACTCGACTCATCATCAAGAATCCAAGATAGTGTTGGTGAATGGAAAAGGTGAAAAGCATGGATGGTGCAACCAATTTAGTATATTGTAACAAAACCCTGTCCATCATAATAATAATAATAATATGTGGTATTCATGTATGGGTTTTTGTACCAAGTATCAAAAGGGAAAAAAGTAAAGGAATTTTGGCAGGTTTTGATGATGGATTAGGAGGCAAGGAATGTGAATTGGTGGTGGTGGTGGGTTTGATGATGATGATGCACGCCGGCCGGCAGCTTTTCTCTCTCTAAAAACCCTTATAATTTGTCACGCCTGCTCCCACTCCCACACTCAAATAAAAAAGACACAGTAGCAAAAGCTAATCCACTAACCCCCATTTCATGAAGGGATCATTCGACTTTGCTTATCATCTTTTGGCTCACTGTCTACATCTTTTGTCAGACATTAAATAAATTAAACTAAACAACCCCCATCTAGTTCTTGCCCAAATTCTATGTTTGAACCCTCTTCATTTTTAGTTGTTTCAAGAAATTCCCCCCACTCCATTCTCTCTTCCACCCCAAAAGAAAGAAAAAGTGTATTCTTCCTTTCTTTCTTTCTTTCTATCTCTCTTTTATATATTCTGTCTCTCTCTATCTCCCTCTCTCTAATTATGGTTTCTATTACTAATTAAAAACCTGCAAAATTCCAAGTTGAAGATCCTCCTCCTTCTCCTCCTGCCCTTCTTAATTAGTGTTAAAAACACAAACAGACTCCAACAACCCACTGAAGAGAATCAAACAAAGATTCAATTTTTTTTTTTTTTCTTTCAGATGTGGGTCTGGTGATTAGATGGATACTTTGTTTAGACTAGTCAGTCTTCAATCTGATCAGTCTTTGAATTATAATTCCAGCAGAACGTCGAGCAGTTCTAGATCCAATTCTAGACAAAACCCTTATCAAGATCAAGAAGAATGCTTCAACGTTTTCATGGATGAAGAAGACTTCTCTTCTTCTTCTTCCAGACACTATCATCCCTATCAGCATCACCAGCAGCAGTCTAATACTACTACCCCCACCACCAATACTAGTGGTGGCGGTGGAGGTGCCACCCCGACTCACCACCACCACCATCTTCATGGCTATGATCAATCAGCTGATCAGTTCTCTTCCTCCCCTGCCAATGACGTGACCTTAGAATTTTCATCCTCATTTAGTGGAAACAACCCCAAGTGGGCTTCTGATATTCTTCTTGAAACTGCAAAATCTATTGCTCATAGAAACAGTTCTCGGGTCCAGCAGCTAATGTGGATGCTCAATGAGCTCAGCTCACCCTACGGTGACCTTGAACAGAGGCTTGCTTCTTACTTTCTTCAAGCATTGTTTAGTCGCATGACGGATTCAGGCTATCGTACTTATCAAAGTCTAACCTCTGCTTCCCAGAAGAATTGCTCCTTCGAATCCACAAGAAAAATGGTACTAAAATTCCAGGAGGTCTCTCCTTGGACCATGTTCGGACATGTCGCTAGTAATGGTGCAATCTTGGAAGCTCTTGAGGGTGAAAGCAGATTGCATATAATTGACATAAGCAATACATATTGCACCCAGTGGCCTACTCTGCTTGAAGCCCTCGCCACCCGCACCGACGAAACCCCCCACCTCCGGCTCACCACCATCGTCGCTGGAAAAGGAGGCGACGCCGCAGCCGGAGCCGCCGCAGTTCAGAAGGTGATGAAGGAGATAGGAAGTAGAATGGAAAAGTTTGCTAGACTTATGGGGGTACCCTTTAAATTCAACGTCATCCACCATGCAGGGGATTTATCAGAACTGAATTTTGAAGAACTCGATATCAAAGACGACGAGGCACTTGCTATAAATTGCGTCGGAGCCTTCCGTTCGGTAATTGGGAATCGTCGGGATTTCTTGATGTCCATGTTGCGGAGATTATCCCCCCGGATCGTCACTATCGTCGAAGAAGAAGCTGATCTTGATATAGGCCCTGATGGTTTCGAATTCATCAGGGGATTCGAAGAATGCTTGAGATGGTTCAGAGTCTACTTCGAGTCATTGGAGGAATGTTTCTCCAAAACCAGCAACGAGCGGTTGATGCTGGAGCGGGCGGCGGGACGAGCAATGATTGACCTGGTGGCGTGTCCCTCGACTGAGTCGATCGAGCGGCGGGAGACGGCCACGCGCTGGTCGAGTCGTCTCCATGCAGGGGGATATAGCCCTGTTTCGTTCAGTGACGAGGTGTGTGATGATGTACGCGCTTTGTTGAGGAGGTACAGGGAGGGTTGGTCAATGGTACAGTGTTTGGATTCCGCCGGAATATTCCTTTCGTGGAAGGATCAGCCGGTGGTGTGGGCGAGTGCATGGAAGCCGGTTTGATTAGGACGTTTGGCATTGGGTTTTTGGAAAAGTGCATGGCGTTTTCATTAGGTGATCAAGTAATTTGTTCAAATGAAGGATAACAAAAAGGTATTATTGTTTTGTTTGTTTTCTTTAATTTTAATTGAATACAATTTCTCAAGTAGCAAAATCTTATTAATCATTGTCACCATTTTGGTCATCATCATCATGCTAGTTATTATTTTTGTTACCTTGAAAGATTGGTTTTGGTGTTGATATCCACTGAGTCATGTTAAAGAATCATTCCTGTTCAGTCAAGTCAGCAAAACGCGTTTTATGGTAGTTAATTCATCATTATCCATATCATTACTCATAAAAGAATGATCAAGATTGATATTATATATAAACATTTACTGGTGACAAATAAAGACATGATACTAGTCTTAATTGAGCTAAATAAATTCACAGAAATCTTACGTGTTTTTGTATTTTTTAACTATTCTTTTATTCATGATTGTCTTTTAATTTTGTAAGACGATGATCTATGATTAGAAATATAACTTTTTGAATAATAAATGTATGGTAATTTTTTTTATTAGAAATTATATGGTAGTTTGAATTAATGGAGTTGGTATTAGGTTGTTAAAAATATATATATGTAAGAATGATATCAGCAACTACAAGTGTTGACAGCAACAAATTAAGAGGTTTAAAAATATGTGGAAATTATATATTAGTTGAAAAGCTTGAAAGGGTTATTATCTTGGTTGGGACCCTAGAATCTTAGGACGGCCATGGAGATGGGTTGTGTTTGGGATTCTATCAAAAGGTGTTTACATATTAATGGAATTATTGATGTAGCTGCTAACACCCTCTTGCATATATGGTTTCTTCCAAATGCATATTTTATTAATTTTAATTTATGGATGGATGGATGGATGGATGGATACCTGTGATAAAGTCAAGTGTGGTACATATCTGTATTAAAATTTGAATTGCTTGCCTAAACTCAATGCTACATATTTAATTTAGTGAATTAGGGCGTGCTTAATAGTAATTTTTTCACCCGCCCGTTGTGAATGGGGTTACAACGCTTACTTCTGACGTGACAGTTATATGGTCAGACGTGGCACACACGTGACCGCTATGTGTGTCGGCTATGTGTATTACACGTCAGAAGTGAGTGGTATAACTCTATCCACAGTGAATAAGTAAATATTACTCTACTTAATAGTACGAATCAAACGAGACACGATGGTCCACCACTTTCAAGAAGAATTTTTGGAGTACGTTATAGATTTATTTTGACATACTGAAACATAACCTTAAGGAAAAAAGTGCGTACTTTTGGCCCACGTAAAAAGAGAAAATAAGTTGTAGTGGGAACTCCTTTTTAGGGTTTCACATCTTCATCTTTTGATGAGACTTGCCCCCGCCACGGTAACCTTCCCACTGTCTTTCTACCTTTATTCTCCCTTTTTTACATTTTTTTAATTGAATATAATATATTATATCCTCCTTCAATTTCGATAAAAATAATCTTTTAAACAACATATAATGAGAGACTATTAGAAATTTCACATATAGTTATATATATTTTTAAAGAGATAATTCTATCAGATGTATAATACGAGATGATGACTATTCAATTTGGTTTTTACAATCAAAATGCATGGTCCCTCTTAACCCTTTTTTCCCCCTTCAAAGTTGAAGCATCGATTTGAACCTTGACGAGGACTTGCCGTTTGATGGGACCAAGTAAAATTAAAATATATAACAAATCAAGAAAGTTAAAAGGAAAATCCCATATTTAATTTTACAACAAATAGTTGGGCAATTATCAATTGGATATTGCAGCTGGGAACATTTTCTTATATACTATCAATTAATTACTTATTACTCCTTTTTTTTGGAATATTAATTATTAACCTTATATATATATATATGTACACAAAAAATTTGCAATGGATAGTGACGACACAGCAACCTGTAATAACTTCAACAAAGTAGCAATTGATTATCAGGAATTCCAACCTAAACGGTTAAAATTCGTTTCCACATTTAAATCGACGCCCAACCCCTGCTGTATGATGTTTCAATTAGCATAATTATGTACATCCAATGACTATGATACCGGCTTAAATACTCTCTGCAATACAAAGCCTACTTAACAAGATTTGAAAAAAAGAATAATCAGAGAACAAAAATATATGGTACAAGTTGTTATCTCAGAAAAACCTTTCTCAATACTTCTGATTCCACCTATAAGGAATCCTCCATCTTTTGTGCCAATATATGGACACCCTAGACCACAATGGGAAACCAAAATTGTACTCGAGTGGCTGATCAGCCGCTCCTCCAACTATTAGCGGCAACCATACATATCTCGAGTCCCTTAGATCAGCTGGATTCCAACGATCTGCCATAAAAATGAACGTACCAGGGAGACTGGGCAAAGGAAGCACAAAAGTGCTTTGTGCAAAAAATGTTGTTTGCCTGAAAATTTTGTTCCCACCAATGCACGGATTCCCCATGGTCTCCCATGGCCCCATAATAGACTCAGTTGCATGAGCAAGTGCCTCGTTCGGAGCCCAACCAGTACAGCCGGATGTGATCATGTAATATGTTCCACCATGTTTGAAAAGTGCTGGGGCTTCCCGGTGTTGTCCCACAAGAATTCTACTGACTACGTTTGTCACGTCAAGATAGTCATCAGTAAGCGGACCAATATGAAGCTCACTGTTGTCCTCGGACGAGTAGAGAAGATATGCAACCCCATCATCATCTTTAAAGATGGTCATGTCTCTACTTTCAAAACCATGTGGCCGCTTACTGTAGAGATAATCAAAGGGTCCAGTTGGGTAATCACTGACAGCAACACCTACTGCGGCTTTCGTGTAGTTAACATCGTCAATATGCATCCACAGTACATACTTTCCCATCTTATCATTGTAAATTACTTTTGGTCTTTCAAGCACATTGGATGGGTGTAGGTCGTGAGTCTCATTCTTCTCTTCTGCTGCAAGCACGATTCCTTCATTTTTCCATGTCCATAAATCCCTCGAGGAATAACATCCAACACCAATAATATCAACCTGTAAGGTTATGAAAAGGGGCATGAGCAATATATTGGGAAATGAGAATGTTAGAATATGCTAGTCACTTTAATAGAGGAATTCCAAAAGCAAGAAATTGCTGAAACTTGTAATTTTAGGAAATATCACTATGTTTTCCATGAAATATAAAATGTTTGTTCCATATGCTTTATTTGCAGGTCACTTGATTGAAAATATTGAAGTCCTAACATAATGAATAACACAAAAATTCAAACATGATGACCCTGATGACTGCAAGGTTGAAGGAATCAAATTAAGTTCCAATTTGTTGACAGGTTGCTCCGGCCTGCTCGAAATGAAAAGCATACTTCTATGCATCGTCAACACATAGGAAATCCATTTACATGCCATACTTAGCAGCAGGTAGAATGTCACATTTAGAAAAAGTAAAATCTAATTCTAAGTCTCGGATCTGTCTAATGTAGCTGCCCTTGCTCAAAAGTTATCCTATGCACTGGCACACTGGGGAAGGGTGTCAAAATAAATCTAAAACCTTAGCAGGTAACCATAAAGCAAAATGATGTCAGTGTTTAGAGAAACTTACACAGAGCATCTGGACAATCATGTGGCAGCATTCAAATCATCCATTACAAGTACCAAGAAAGGACAAATTCAGAGTCTTGACTCAGCTTTAAACATATGTTAATAAATCTTACAGCTATCATAATTGGCTGACCTAGGAAACTATCTGGTCTGAAATTCATGGTAGATCCAAGGGAATCTTCTCTATCATTTAAGCACACTTAATTTCTGTAAATAAAAGAACAGCAAATATTCATCTGAAATGTCTCCGAGCCTCAAACTGTGTAATGCAGCATCGCTGTTTTCAACATAAGCCCTAGAATGTCAATTTACTGAACCCCAATACTTAACAGGTAAGGTCCAATTCGAGGTCCAACCGAATAGCAATTTGACTTGCATCATTATATTGAAGTCCAGCCCATCTTGTGCCAAAAATTTGGTAATGTAGCACATCTGAGTTCTAAAAACCAACAAATAGATTCCTCACTGATTCACCATGTGCTTCTCACTCTTAAGAGATGAACACGATATAACTCACCCAGTTGGGCTGTAAATGTTTCAACATACTCAATATGGACTGTTAATGGAAAGACACATCATAATTCTTGAATCTCGAAGCTACTTTGATAGTGATGCGTCCTATACATTTAAATTTTAAACTTAGTAAGATATATAAATCAGAGCCTTTGGTCCAGCTAAAAGTTGGTCTTCATGTCCTAGTATCTACACGACGCTCTTCCGATCTCACAATCAATCACGGGGTAGGTCAGAATATGGCATCCTACAGTAAAGATTAGGTATAAGAAAACTTTGTCCAGAATAACCTCGTCCTGACTTCAAGCTTTTGAGCATAACCTCACCTCCTACTGTGACAGTGTTCCAATCAAAGGTCGATGTATAGCAAACTTCTGCTTTTTTGTGTAACCTCCATGATTTGCTTTCACCTTTCAGGCCCTATGTCTAATGCTTAAAATCAAGAGCAACTCATTTACTTTTAACAGGCTGACAATTAAGAGGATGGAACTAATTTTAAGGTCTCTGTCTTAATACTGAGGTCCTTGCATATCAACTCCAGTAAACAGGCCAGAACTCATGATCTGACTGCGACCATCAACCTATCAAGGCTATCCAGTATTTTGTTTCTGTCCTCTACAACCTCGATATGATATTGAACTGAATAGGGAAGACATAGAATAGCCTCATACATTCTGCTACAGCCTTATTCTGATAGATCTGCCTGAGCTAGTGCCAAAGAGAACCCCTAGATATTCTGCCCTAGATATTCTGGTCACAACGACATTTTCCTTCAATAATTCTCCCAGAGGGTGTTTCTAATTTTCACCTCGGTCTCTAGATTCTCATAATATCAAACACAGTAATCTTTCTTCATGAGAATCAACCAAAAACCATCATTGGACTTTCAACCGAGTTGATAATGATATGATCGCATGTCCAATTATGATTCAAGACCTCCGTTATCCTAAGCCAAACAATTTTCTTGTCAATAACAGCTACTCGGCCCCTCCAAGGCTTGAACAGCTACTCCAGACCTATACATTCCCAAGCTTAATGTGTTTCTGAACTTGTCTATTCTTTTATCATTGAATTTATTGAAACCCATAGTGGGAGTGTCTAATGATTAAGTGTTTATACAAGTGACAAGATCATAAAATGATCCAACCCAAATGTGAGATCCCTTCCAAATGAATAAAGGCTAGAAAACTAGAACCACACATCAACTTAAAGCAGTTATTACAGCTCATTTCTCTTCATCTTTCATTTTTCTGTAGTTAGAATTTCCTTCAGGAACTTTTAACTTCTTATTTTATCTGTGACCTACTCCTGTTCATTCCCTTAACCATTATTTTGGCTTTCTTTGACAAAGCTTTTTAGCATATTTTGATAAAGGTAGATGAAATATGTTGTAGAAAAGTTAGCAAAAATTGTGAGTCCCACAAAATGTGTGATTAAAACTAATGGTCGACTTTAACAACAGCTGCCGATCAAACTTTAGCTTTATCAAACAATGGCTTCTAATCCACAGGGACAATGAACTCACAACTCTTGAATCTCTATCTATTTTAGTATTTTTCTACCAAGAGATCCTAATAAATTTCCAAGCTTCTTAAATCTCTAGTAAAATTATTCATTATTTTGTTCAGCTGCAGCTTCCTTTCCCCTCCCAGGTCCATTTCATCTACACCAACCTCTAACTCTTCACCTTAAAATGCGCGAGCACAAAGCCCACATTTCATCTAAATTCAATAGGGATTCAATAATTAAGTAGTCTTTGACCAATCAGTAGAAATCAAGATGGACAAATACAATTCACATAAAAGAACTCTGGCAATCTAGCTTGCGTTTCATTTTGAGTATGCTACCATCTTTCACCACAAATGAATGGTAATAATCTTTGATGTGAACCTCCAATTTATGTCGAGCAGTGTGCAAGGAAAGAAACCCATTAGTTAAAAGGAATAACAGGGCTGATCTATAATATAAAGGCAATTAACTGTAGCAAGAATGGAATACGGTAAAGAAAGCCTTCAGACTGGGCTCTATCAAGAATTCAAGAGGCTAGAATTCTGTATGAAGCTTGACAGAAATCAATTAGATGGGAAGGAGCAGAATTCGCAATCCAGGGTGTGGTAGTCCATAAGAATCATAACTTATTATTTGAATACCATAAGTTTTGCTGTTGGAACTTTGAAGCTTGGCCTTTGGGTGGGATGTAGTCATTTCTATGGGTTTTAGGGCATAAAATTACTTTACATCCTGTCCTGCACATCAAGGTGGGGTCTCAGGGGTTTGCAGTTTGCACCCCCCTCAGCAAATCTTCACTTTACATTTGAAAAGTAAGCAGACATGAAGCGTAACATATAAATGCTTCCAAAGCAGACATAAAACAGAAGCCTTGCCCATAATAAGACAGGATACACTTTGTAATCTTGCACCTAGTTTGGAGAAAGAAGGGCATGAAATGCACAGAAAACTCTACTCAACAATTAATATTCTTGCAATAACTAAGATTGGTATTTATATGAAAAGAGCAATAAATCAAAATATCGGCGAACTAATGCATTTTTCTCGTGTGAATCACATGTTTATATGTGTTTCTCCAAGCAAACCGACCCCCAAAAGAAAGAAAATGGTCAGTAATAGAATAAAATGAAATGAAAAGTGCTGCCAACACAAACAGACCACAGAAATTATATGCGTCTATATTTCCAACAAATAAAAAAAAAAAAAAAAAGAATGAGTCATGATGTTGTTTATTAAATAGGGATGCAAATTCCATCCAGCTGAAAGGGAACATGTTACATGTTAGAACTTACCCTTGCGGCTCCCTTTTTGTGAGCATGGTAAGTGGGACCATCTTTATACTCGCCATACCAATAGTATGTCATCGATCTCTCATCATATAAAATGCCACCTCCATGCGCTTGAATGGGACTTCCCTCAGTGTCCAGCCATATTCTCCCTGGATAATAGCAGAAACTGTTGTTGCCGGCATCCTTCATAGGATCTACAGCATTTTTCATATCTGGAAAAAAGATGTGCCTTATTTGGGAAGACTCATCAAGGAACTCATCAATCAAAGTAGTTGGCCGTTTAGGTTTTCGTTTAACAGCACGTGGAGATCGCTTTCTTGGTGGGGGCATCTGTATATTTTCCTCCTCCACTTCTTCAAGCTCATGCAGTTGTGGGTGGGTAGTCATACTCATACGCATATCTTTATTAGGTATGCCAGTGTGATGAACTAAAGTGTAAAGATGCAGAAAAATAAGGCATCCCACCAGGCTCCACACTACAACAGCCAATGAGCATCTGGTCCCTGCATTGCAACGTAAAGTGGTTGGTTTCCGGTATTTGTTCCTCATTCTCATTTTGTTCCCCTTTGTATCTTCAAGATAATGCTGCTGTAAAGAAAATGACTAGTATGGAGATCCAAAACTACAGTCACAATCACAAAATTTTTATTTAGAACACCGACGAATGACTGCCTGCATATATAAATACACATGCAATCATTTTAGATCTCCACCATTGATCTATAGAGAATTGCAAAAACTAGAAAATGCACATACGATTCTCAAGATGTAGGGAAGTAAATTATAAAATTGAAAGGCAATACTCATCTTTACAAAACCATCCGTCTGACTAAACTAGCACTGAATTTGTAATTCCGGTAAATTTCAACTGATAAAATGGAAACAAATTATCATAAATGAAGCCTGAGAAAATTTCTATACGTTTAAATGAAATATTGAAAACACTTGCTACACCTGCAGAAGTTCAATCCATAGCGTCACAAAAAAAAATATTGTTCCCATAATCATTAAGGAACGGCTAATAACAAATGCCACAAAGGCAGGAAGGGAAAAAAACAGCTACAAATGCAATAATTGAAAGACTTCAAACGATGGAGCAGTTCTAATTTGAAAAGGGAAATAATTGAATTGCCGGAACTCAACATCCCCCGTTTAAAAACTAGAAAATGAATAGCACTATAAATTCATCGTGTTGAGACCCATAAATAGATCGAATCGAGACGAATCCTGGAGCAACTTCGAATCTAATCAACCCGATAAAAATTTATTACCACAAATCTAAAAAAGAACGCATTTAAACGAAAGAGAAACCGAAAATTTTCTGAAATCTACCTCCAGTAAAATAAGCTTACCTAAAGAGAACACGGTAGTTGATGAAAATAGCTTTCTTGACATGGGTTTCTCTCGACTGTTATCCCTGAGTGAACTTCTATACCATGAGTAAGAATTTATACATTTTTCATCAAAAAAACATGATCTGGAGTTCGTCTCTTCATCAAGGTGTCAAATTGCGGGTCAAGATTTTGCCTTACGCGGCATTGAATTCACGGTAGTGAAAAGAAATTCGAGAGAGAGAGAGAGAGAGAGAGGTTGTCGTTGGATCTTGTGTAGCGGTGATGATGACATTAGACCAGGCTCCCTCCCTAAAGCATCATTAGTGTATTCCAGAAGATTATTGACTGATGTTTTAGGAGAGATGATGATTTTCTGTAATTAAAGGGACTTAAGGAAGGAAGGGAAGCTATTTTGTTTTGGATTGACAATAAATACAAGTGCTTTAAGCAATTCTTAAAAGTCAATTAATGTTTAATGATTGGGTTTTGATATATATATATATATATATATATTTGTGTGTGTCTTGAATAAATCCTTCTCTTCTACTTGCTGCAATTTTGGGTAATGCCACAAACTTTATTTTCAAGAACATACATAATAAATTTTTTACGACACATGGTAAGTGAATGTCTTCCGCTATAATTTTTTATGACACATGGTAAGCAAATTTATTTATCAATCAATTTAAATTTCAAATATTATAATACTATATCTAACCAAATATTTGATGTGATATGGAATTTCACATTATTTTAATCATTATTTCTGAATGACACATGTTGAAACATATACAAAACTTGAATTTTAAATTCATTTATTAACCCACATTTTTATTCTATAACTCAAAAAAAAAAATTCAATCCTCGCAAATTAACTCATTCCATTCTAATCTACAATTAGATTCAACCACAAATGCAGTACAGTAGCGTATTTATCATTTAAAAAGAGGTTATAGTGAAACCCAATTGCACTTTCATTTTGCTCGTGACATTAAAAGTTAGAAAAGAAATACCATTATTACTCTCGAAAATCTATATATTTTTTTATTGCTGAACGGACAACGAAGTGTGACATTCAAAATATTTGAGTGGAAAAGTGTCGGTAAGAAACACACAAGTGCGCCAGCGACCTCTTAGCAGCAAAGCTGGAGCCAAAGCCAAGAGAGAGCGCAGCATAAAAGAAGATTCTCCCCCGATCCCATGGTTTGAACTCTGAACCACGCCTGCCTGGTTAGCCATTAACTGCTATGCCATTATTTTTAGTGTTCTCGTGGAATTTTCAAATTGACATTTGCTTAAACTGTGTAATTAATTTCATGTACAAAGTACAAACACATTACATGATATCAGTTTATAATGTAGTTGACCAAATCAAACAAAATTAATGAGTTCGTTGGGTTTTGCTCCTGTCCCGCACTAGGAATCATTGAATTCCCAATTAAAGCTGATTTGTAGGGAAAGGAACCATGACAAGTGGTCCACCTCGACAACCTAATGTTAGTTTTAGTGTTCTAGAAATACTTAATGTATTAGGATAAAGATGATGGCAAGACACAAAGACGTGTACGTGTATATGTAGAAAATGAATGCTTTATTTTCCACGTCTATGATCTATCATGCCTGTATATACGCATACGTATGAATGTATGTGCACATATATTTTAAAATACTGACATTGGTATATAATAATTAATGAGTAAAACAAACAAGAGGTTATTGAGTTGTTTTAGAGACAATAAATCAATTAAAAAAAACGTGACGAGGCTAGATATTCTCATCACGAGTGTGCAAAAAAATAGGGATCGGCTGAACTGGCCCCGGAACCGGACTAAACAGGCCTGTCCCAGTCTGGGTTTTGTGCCAAAAATAACCGGGGTTCAGTTATTCTAACCTTAAACCGGACAGGTCCGGTCCCAGGTTTTTGTTTGAAAACTAGAAAACCTTGTCAAAGACCGTTGACCAGTTTTTTTAATTAAATTAAACCCATTTTCAGTTTTCAAGCTTCACTTTTCAAAATCAAAATATGCCCTAAATCTAACGTCCCAATTTTATTTTCATTTCAACCTTCTTCTTATTCTTCCCAGCAAGACGTCTACTACCATTGGAGTCGCGCGGCTGGTCACCGACTAGTCACTGCTCGAAGCCTCAGACCTCTACCGCCTTTGTCGTCTGGTGGCTCGACTGCTCGGTGCTCTACTTCAGCATTGCTCGTTGCTTGACAATTGGCCGACTGCTAGGCCTAGGCTGTGTTCGGTGCTCAGACGATCGGAATTCCACCTCCGGTGCTTGGTACTACTCCCATATCCCAGTTGTAGGCTAGTAGCTATAAGTAAATGTCTCAAACTCTCAAACTTCAGGTTTAGACAGATTTTTTATGTTTTTTTTTTTTTTTTGGTTTTATATGCATTGGTGATTTTAGGAACTAGGAAGTATATTTGAAGAAACAGACATTAGAAGAAGCCTATATATGGCTGCTGTTTTTTTTTTCATTTTTGGTTTTAGATGCACTGGTGATTTACTGATTTTATTGCTGATTTTTGTTTTCATGGTTGTCCGTATTGCTTATAAGTTTTAAATCTTGCTTAGAAAGTGTATGCTAAAGCCTAAATGGACAATGGCATAGGCTGTCTCGGGAGCTAAATGGGCATAGAATGTGTGTGCTTAGTTTGATTTATATATGTGTGTATATATTTGAAGAAACATACATTAGAAAAAGCCTATATATAGTTATTGTTTTTTTTTCATTTTTGGTTTTAGATGCACTGGCGATTTACTGATTTCATTGCTGATTTTTGTTTTTATTGCTGTCCCTATTGCTTATAAGTTATAAATCTTGCTTAGAAAGTGTGTGCTAAGGCCTAAATGGACAATGGCATAGGCTGTCTCGAGAGCTAAATGGGCATAGAATGTGTATGCTTAGTTTGATTTGTATATGTGCTTATTAGTTATTATTACTTACAACATGTGTATCTATTTGTTTTAAACTTTATTTGGATGTGTTTTTAGGTGGTTAAGTTTTTAGAAAAAAAGTTTCACAAGCCCGGAAAAGCCCGAATGAAACCGAATTTAAAACCCGAGCCCAGACCATAACCAAAACCGTTTGTGCTTGCCATCTTTGGGACAGGGACGGGGACCGAACCAAAGATGTTTGGTCCAGTCTCTGCCCTTTCAAAACCCGAGACCGAAACTTGTTCAGACAACCCTAATTATCGTCCCCAAAAAATTCCCTATTAGAGGTGCTGGGGGTGATTAAGGACTGGGCAAACGGTCGGTTGGTTTGGTTTCGGCTTGGAATCGGAACCGAATAGGCCAAATTCGGTTTCCAATCCGTCGAACCAGGCTGGTTCCGCTTGCTAGTTTTGCCGGTTTAACTTTTTTTAGTCGTTTTTAGCAAAATAGGCCAGTTCAAGCAATCAGTTGGTTTTTTTATTTAAACAGAAAAAAAAACCAATTAAATAGAGCCGGTTCAGTTGGTTTACCGATCCGGCTCGGTTTGATTGGGTTTTTTGTCCAGTCCAAGTGATTTTGCTGTGGGGAGTTTACAAAACTACAGCACAAATAAGACGCAAATTGAAATTTATGGTCGAAAAAAATACCAAATGAGCAACCCGGCACTATCTGAAGCCTATGATTTGTTTGGCCCATATTCCATGTATTATTATTATTACTAGATTTTTCACCGCGTGTGTTGCACGGGCGTAATAACATAAATTAAAAAAATAGGGTAGAAAAGAAAGACGAAGTCCCAATCATTTTTCCAGTATAATACTTCTTTTTTCTGTTGAAGGAAAAAAAAATTTATTCTGATTGTATTTTTATTTCAAAAATAAATATTAACTATACTTTAAAAAAGATAATATAGACTTAGCAATCAATTTTCTGTTAAAATTCCACAAAATAAAATATAAGTATGATTAATTAATTTCTATGAAAACAATAGTGGGAATGTATAACTTATGTAACTATGCTTACAAAAGAAAAACAATGAAACCATAGCCCGTCAAATTTGGCTTTTTTATATATTTAAAATATGTAAAGCAGGCTAATTCGAGAATTGTTTTTCTTTTTTTTGAAAATAATTAATTCTGGAATTGTTGAAGCATGCTTTAAAAATTTTCAAATGTTTATTATAATATTTTTAGTAAGAATAGTATACATGTGTATGTGTGATAGAAGGGGGAGAGAGAAAGAGAGAGATTTATAATTTTAATTCATATGTAATAAAATAATTAATTATCGGCAGATGAATGGTAAAAAAATAAAGTAAATTTTTAAAAAAAATGGAAAAAAATTTCTCCATCACTCATGAGATAAAACGGTAATCAGAACTAAAAGTGCAATTCAAGCCCCAGCATGGCGCGAAACCCAATTGAAATATGCGATTGGAAAATATCCCTTTTCTTGATTTTTAATTTTAGGTCAAGAAAAAAGATTAATTAAAAAAATATAAAAATATTAATTCAAATATTCTTAAAAAAATAATTAAAATAAAAAATTAAAGATACGTGAAGAGTTAAGGGAAAAAGTCTTACGCCAAAAACCTAAAAGTAGAAATTATGAAAAGAGATTAAGGAAAAAAATAAAAATAATTCAAATCAACAATCAAAAATAAAAGAAGAGAAATATTAGGAGATCTGGATTTTTAATGTAAGATTGAAGCCTTAATTAGATGAAGATTAGACGATAAGGCAAAAGGAGAAATTAACAAAAATTAAAAAATGGATTGGATCAGTATAAATTTTAAAAAGGAAAAGATAAAAAAGATACAGTAAAGAAGATAATTCAGGAAAAAATAAAAATATATAATTTCACAGATGACTTTATTGTGACGTCATCAAAATTCTTATGAAGCCAGATTATTGGCGAAAAAAATCATATCTAACAAACTTCTCTTATTATTATTATTATTAGAATTCTCATTCGTGCGTTGCACGAGATCTAAAAGTAATCTATATATTAATTAAATGAAATGAGCTGCGGTGTAATTTTATTGTAGTTTTTCCTCCATTTTTCTTAGAATTAGGGATAATTTGGTATTTTTATTTCCAAACATGGTAATCAGTACGGTAAATATTTTTATATCTATTTTTTAATAATTTTCGATTTGAGTTATCTTCAAAATTTTTGAGTTATCTTATCTTCATAATTATACCCTCAATTATCTTATATTTACTTTTTAAAATCTTCTTTTCATTCTCATGAAAATCCAGCAATCGAGAGGAGATTTATTTAAGGTTTTAAAAGTTAATTAAAATATCATCATGCTACATGAGTCTGACGCACATAAACAAAGTTAATGTAGTTGTTTATTTTTATGAATTACTTATTTATATCATATGAAAAAATTAAAATAAAATATAACTATGCTTACAAATATATATATATTTAGTAATAATTAAAAATTTTAAAAATAAAATTAAAAAGAAAGAACTATTCATCTATGCAATCTTCTTCTTAAACAAATATATTATACATACTATGATATCAAGTTTTTCAACATTTTTTTAAACATGTGCGAGCATTTAATTTTTCAAATCCTTATAATTATAAGTTAGATTATTTTGAATTATTCTTCCCGTGCATCGCACGGGTGAAAAAACTAGTAATAATAATAGCAATTTTAGCGAGACATGTTTGTCTGGTATGAAAAAGTGACATATTTAGTTGTCAATCATATATTGGATGATTTTGGGCTTTCAAATTCACCACTTGTATATAAACACTTAATTCACGTTTGCTAGCTAACAAATATCAGTTATTCATATTAGATAAAATATATTTTAAAAATTACTCTAATAAAAACGTCAATGAATTTTTATACAAAAATTTAATAAATGATTAATACAGTCAGTTGAGTCATATATATTAATATTATGCGACATAAGTTTTTATAACTATTTTATCATATTTAGATTTTATTTGTTGGTAACACTTTTTACATTAGTTAATTCTTTTTTCTTATACAGTGCGTATAGGGGACGGGAGAGAAATCAATATCAGTTATTCATGTCAGATAAATATTTCTCCCTATAATTACTTTAATAACAAATGTCAATAAATTTTTATACAAAAATCTAATATAAATTATTAATACGGCTAACTGAGTCATATCAACAATATGAGACACAAGTTTTTATAACTATTATATTATATTTAAATTTATTTATCGATAACATTTTTTTGTACTAGTTAATTCTTTTTTTTTTTAACACAGTGGGTATAGGGTAGGGTAAGGGAGGGGCAATTTAAGTATAGAATCGGCAAATTGGAGTACTATACAAAAATTATTAAAAATTAAAATTTACAATTAAGGTTATAGATTTTTAGAAACTTATTAGTTTAGGGATGTGCTATGCTTATGTTTTCGAATCATAAAAATTACTATGTGTTTTTTTAAATAGAACTCCCAATTAATTTTTTGTTTAATTTGATAAGTGACAGATCCCTAATTCAAAATATTTGGTTAAAGAAACCACCTTAAATTGAGGATCTGATATGGGTTAATAAATAAAAAATTAATATTATTTAATAAATTAGTGAATATTATTTAATAAATTAGTCTAATAATCTAAAAAAAGATAAAAATAAAAATAGAAAAAAGGAATTAAATGACGTCATCAGAAATCTTATAGGGCCAGAAATCTTACAAAGCTAGAAAATAAGCGGGAAAAGACGCGCTTCTCTTATTTTATATATATATATATAAATATTATATATATATATTATTATTATTATTACTACTACTACGAAAAAAAAACCAAACGAACAACCTGGCACAAAAGATCCTATATACTATTATTATTATTACTACTACTACTGCTATTACTACTACTACAAAAAAAATACCAAACGAGCAACCTGACACAAAGGATCCTATATACGGCCGAAAGGCCAAAAACACACCTCTGAAGCCTATGATTTGTTTGGCCCATATTCCATGTAATATTATTATTATTATTATTATTAAGGCCAACTCTGGAGCCTATGATTTGTTTGGCCCATATTCCATGTATTATTATTGTTATTATTCACTCGCAGCCTTTTTTATAAATGCGTCTTTTTTATATTGTATTAGTAACCTCTTAGTTAAATGGTAAAACAAATCAGACTTTTAAAGTCATTTCTAACTCAAAAAGTCATCTATAGAAATTATTTACCTATAGATGTTATACTTATATATACATTTTCATTAAAAAAATATTATTTTATATTTGTGTGACTTTTTAATTAAGAAATCACGTATAATTAAAAACGTCACATTTCTGTGGCCTTTTAATTAAAAGATCACATATAAAAATTAAAAAGTCACACAAATGTGACTTTGAAGTCATTTCTAACTCAAAAAGTCATCTATAGAAATTATTTACCTATAGATGTTATACTTATATATACATTTTCATTAAAAAAATATTATTTTATATTTGTGTGACTTTTTAATTAAGAAATCACGTATAATTAAAAACGTCACATTTCTGTGGCCTTTTAATTAAAAGATCACATATAAAAATTAAAAAGTCACACAAATGTGACTTTGAAGTCATTTCTAACTCAAAAAGTCATCTATAGAAATTATTTACCTATAGATGTTATACTTATATATACATTTTCATTAAAAAAATATTATTTTATATTTGTGTGACTTTTTAATTAAGAAATCACGTATAATTAAAAACGTCACATTTCTGTGGCCTTTTAATTAAAAGATCACATATAAAAATTAAAAAGTCACACAAATGTGACTTTGAAGTCATTTCTAACTCAAAAAGTCATCTATAGAAATTATTTACCTATAGATGTTATACTTATATATACATTTTCATTAAAAAAATATTATTTTATATTTGTGTGACTTTTTAATTAAGAAATCACGTATAATTAAAAACGTCACATTTCTGTGACCTTTTAATTAAAAGATCACATATAAAAATTAAAAAGTCACACAAATGTGACTTTTTAACAAAGTCACATTTGTGTAACTTGTGACTTTTTAATTAAAAAGGTATATATAAAAATTTTAGGCTAATTATATTGACACCGTATTTTTTTTAATCACACTATATTATTAATTGCATAATTTGTCTTTTTAACTTTTACTATTTATTGATTTATGCCCCTGGCTTTTCAAATCAAATTTCATTCTCGGCTTATCATTCATTGTTGTGTCTTGTGTTCGATTAAGGTTCTATTTAAAAGTTTTGATGGAAAAGTCACTAAATATTTTAGATAAGTAAAAAATAATAATAATGAATATTTAAGTGCAATTATATATATTTTTTCCTCATTTAAATGCATACCGACAACGAAACTTGGATGAGAATTATTATTAGTTGATGTAATGAGTATTAAATAATTAAATATTGTAAAAAAGATACAAGATAATAATTATGGATATGTAAATGTAACAATACATAAAGTTTTTGGACTATTAATATAAACAAAAGTGATGTGTTTATAAAAAAGTGTGGTGTTGATATATTTACCCAAAATTTTATCATCGTTACAATTTTTTAAAAATTTCACATATATAAAAGATTTATTTGTATTACTTTTAAATTAGAAAAGTCACATACCACACTCAATTAACTAAAAAGTCGCATATGATAGAAAAAGGTCACGTATTATAAAAAAAGACCTATAATAGAAAATTCACTCTTAATTAAAAAGTCACAAACAGAAAAGTCACATTTGACTACATATATAGAAAATGTCATACTTAACTAAAAGGCGCATATGATATGGCAAAAAAGTCTTATGTAATTAAAAAGTCACAAAAAAAAAAGTAATATTTGATTAAAAAGAAACATTTAATAAAGAAAAAAACCACATCTCATGAAAAGACACGTAGAAAAGTCATAAAAAGAAAAAAAAATCACATTTCAATAAAAAAAGGTCACATGGAAAAATTCAATTTGATTAAAAAGTCACATATAAAAAAGTTATACTCAATTATAAGTGGTTACAGATAAAAAAAGTCACATTCAATTATAAGTAACATTTTATTAAAAAGACACATAGAAAAAGTCATATTTGAAAAAAAAATCATGTTTAGTCACAATAAAAAATCACATTTAACTGAAAAATCACATTTAATTCAAAAGTCATCTAAGAAATATAGAAGAGCACAAAATTAATTAAAAAGTCACGCATAGAGAAATGAAGAATTGAACATGACATTATTAAAAAGTTACAAATAAACAATTGGGAGATAAAATCTATATATATAATAATAGTAAGGTCTGTTATAATTTTTTTCCCGTTTATTCTACTTATGTCACTAATGACATCATTTATTATTCTTTTTTTAACGTATTACCTAATTTTATACTATGGAGGACTCTCTCTCTCTCTCTCTCTCTCTCTCTCTCTCTCTCTCTCTCTTTCTCTTTGAAATTTTCCCTTTGAAATTATTTTCTAATCAATTTTCTGAAACACGATTCACAGCGCGAAACATTAGGTCTATATCTTCATAAATTCAAATCATGGATTTATTTTTTTCGCTTTAAGGAGAGCAATTTTGATCGTTTATATAAGTGTTAACAGCTAATGTTGAAATGATTGAAAGTCATTGTTAATCAGAAATAAAATAATTTGTAGGAGCATTGTGCTATGAGCTTTCCGGGTGGAAGTGAAAAGTTGATTTAGGTAGAATCACTGTCCTAGAAATTGATATATGAATAAATTGGAGATTTAGAAATTATTAAATACCTGGTGACGAAGATGCATAAACCATTAATGTTTTGATTGTGCTTAAATTTGCAAAGGATAATTGCTTCCATGTAACGAAACAAATCGCCTTGGTCTGGCATGAATGCAAATGTAAGTAATCCAAGTATATATATCATTTTAAGCAGTTTAGGGTCTCAAATTCAAGTTTTTCTTTAAAGTTTTCCAAAATTTAGTGTAACTTAATGTACATTATTATACACAAATAGAATTTCATCACAATACATAACATGTTTTTTGGTCCAATTTCGTCGTTGAGTTCATTACTTATTATGGTAATAATTTATTGTGTATAATTTTGTTCGATTGTCGATTCTCACAACTATGAAAAATTATTCCACATATTCCCAAAAAAATTAAAAATTGTATCATGTCAATATTTTATATATTAATATTAAAATTTGTTTTCTTTTATAATCTTATTCTTCTTATGCAATGTGCAGATGAGAGTCTAGAAATACTAATAATGACCATCGACCCGTTCAATAGAAGAATGTTAAAAAAATGTGTACGACTTATTGGTACATTGCTACTATGTTCACTTTTTTATATAAGTTTGATAGTGACTTGTCTACTCAAATTTTTATATAATACTGTCTTCTTTCTGTATAACACACCAGTGAGAATTTTAATAATAAAATAAATAAATAATAGTGAAGACATTGAAACGTGGTATGGACTCACATGGAGGGGGGAGGACAATGAAAATATAAGAAAACCGGGAAAATGACCGTAATTTTACGGCAACAAATTGGCTAATCATATTTTGCAGTAAATTTCAGTAAGTTTAACCAAACATAGTGTTTCACCTAATTAATCCTTTTGCTATCCCAACTCCTAATTCTGCCCTATACTTTATACTCATAGCGTATAAGCTATGGGCTTACAACATTTCTAATGTGAAAAAAAAAATTCCAGCACTAGAGTACTCAAAATAAGATACTTGAAACTAATTAAGAACCCACATGTACACAGACCGATTCAAAGGCGGGCTAACACGAGTTTCAACTCGCGATGGTCCAAACAAATTTTGAAATTTTTTATACTTCATCCGTCTAAAAAAAATAGTCAACTTTTTCATTTTCGTATATCTAAAGAAAACAATCCACTTACCATATTGAGTATTCATTTAATTTTTTATTTCCATATATGTCTATAATTAATTATTCTTGTTCAACTACTTATCCATTGAAAGTATTTCAAACAATTAGTGAGGTATAAATGTATATTAGATTTTTTCACCCGTGCGTTACACGAGTAGAGTTATAATATACGTTCATATCGAAATTAACGTGTGAGTATAGACATCATTTTATAAATAAAATACAATATACCAGGTGCATTGTATAAAATTACGAATTGATATGCGAATTATAATTTACCATGGAATATTCATAGTAAAATTCTTTAGTTCATAATTCTAGTCTCTTCCAAACTCGTCGTGCAAATTCACACGTCTAACTTATATAAAGTTATAATAATTAACAGTCAAATAATTAGAGATGACAATTTGATCCATCAATTTATAAACCCGTAGAGACATACCTCTAATATAATTGACTCGTCACGCCTAATCAAGGCAAAAGAATAGGTATGACGTAACATTATTTGACCCGCTGTGGGTCTAGGGTGGTTACGAGTCATGTTGGACCCACACTATAGACTCGAGACCCACCAGGCATTTTTTATTTTTAATAAATTTATTTAGAAAAATGTGTAGAAATTATTATATATGACAATTTGACTAATCGATCATTAAATTTGTGGTAGTTTATTTTTATTTTTTCATTATATTATTTTTTTGAAAGGATTTTTCTGTTTAATTGAAAGAATCATATTATTATATTAGTTAATGTTGAAAACTTTAAAATTCTAAATAAATGTTTTGTTTTATTTTAATTTTATTAATTAATAATGTGTTGCACATAATATTAATTGAAAGGCCAAAAAAGTTCATAAATCCTTTTGTATGTTATGGTGGCGTCCCAATCCGTCCCATGACATGACTTGTCTTGACCCACCATATCAATTGATAGGTTTGGGTGGGTCTGGGCGACTTCAAGACTCATGGGACGAGTCTAGAGAATGGCTTACCCGTCTTATTTCCATCGCTATAAATAATCATATCACAATTAATTATTGCAACTATAAGTTTAGTCTCTCACTCATATGTTATACGGGGAGACTAATTTTCAAAAAAGTTCAATAATAATGAATAATAAAATGTTAGACAAATGCACATTATTATATTTGCATAGTGAAAATAATAAATATACCGATTTGATTTTAGTATTTGACTCATTAAATTAATATTTTATTAATATTATATTAACATTTACTTATTTATGTACTTAACTAATGTTTTACTATATTTTACTTTCAAATCATTTAACTTATTTAATATTATTAGTTAACAGTCTAATAATATGTATCGGATGTGTACATACCCGTATTCACTCGATACCTATTTAGATAAAAATTTTCATACTCATGAGAAAGTACTCTCTCGACGTATCCTTTTTATGAGAAAAATTCACAATTGATAGTTATAATTAAAATGTTAAATAGAGATATATTTGTAAAAAAATGCAAGTTAGACTCTTCAATATAAAGAGGACTATATACGTGAGATATCTTAAAAAGAAAAATAAGATCAGATAATCGCAATGGAAGGGTTAATTTTTTTTGTGTAGTTCATTTTCTTCTTGTAGATTTCTTGTCTCTTTGTTCAAAAAATTTTCTCCAAACTTTATTAATATCTTCATCAAATAAAAATATCGATCAATTAATATTTAACTCCTACATTGTACAGTGAGATAAATTCTCAATGTTTCATATAAAAAAAATTCATTACATAAATTGTAAAAAAATAAAATAAATAATCAAAATAATAATTAAATCAAATGAAATAACATTATGAATTCAGTTGATATTTTGAAGGTTTCATATCTATATAGAAAAAAGATTAAAAATAAATTATTTGCATCTTCCACAACTTAATCGTTGTGACATAAATGATATAGAAAAAAAGATTAAAAAATAGTCACAAAGATTTTCAAGTTAGATCATAGATGTCAAGAAAATAAATTTTAGCCATATATTATTACAACAGAATTACATTATGTGTCTTTAGTTATTGGCGTGACTCAAATAAATGGCTTTTTATTGCACAAAAAAGAAGAATAAATAAATCAGTTGATTTGTTCCAAGTTATCCTGAATAAGTTTTCATTTATAATATAAGTTATTTTAAAATAGGTTTTTAAGTTATTCTGAAATAAATTTTGATTTCGATATTATCAAAAACTCTGTAAAGGAAATTTTAAAAATCAAACAAACATAAATAAATAAATAGAGATAATGAATCCAAATTATTGTGTAACATCATGATGATGTCAGCAAAAGAGCGAGAAAATTATAATTGAGAATCCAAATCTAATTAAAAACTATTATATTATTATATTATATATTATAATATATTACATTATGTATTATATTATATTATTATATGATATGATATGATGATTTGAAAAAAGAATAAGATAAAACTTAATATTTCAATATATTAACTATCGTTTTTTAATATATGTGAAAATAACTTATGGACTATCATTGTGGGACGGATTGAGTAAAAAAAAATTTTAAAAACTTATATTAGCCAGTTCTTTTTTAATACTATAAACCGTATCATTAAAAATCCTAAATCCAATTATGCATATATATATCAATGTGTCTCATCTTAACAATATGAGGTCATTGACTCATGGTATCCACAGATAGGTTCTTATTTAGCATAATGGGGTATGATACTCTTGTAGTAACGATAATTTTGTTCCTTTAATATATAACTAATATATACATGTGTGTGTGTGTGTGTGTGTGTGTAAGACACATTTTGCTGACCTATTATCTAATGTCATGTAAATAAGAATGGCTCTTTAGTTGGGATCAGTCAGGTTGGTCCAATCAACGTTATACAACAAATCTCAAATATATCTGTAGCATCAACCTCATGTTGCATTTTTCCCCAAACAAGCAATTTCCCAATTATCACTCTATTGATAATTGGAAATGGGGGGCCCAACTCGTTCAAATTACATCACAAGTTCAAATCAAAGATCATAAAATATCTAATGTCAAAAGTAAACTTAAACGTATCACTGTTATATAAAAAACAAAATAAGAGGCCAATTACTGTTCAATAAACAGTTTTTTTTTTTTTTTTTTTTGAGTACCGGCCAAAAAACTTATTCTAAATTTAGAATTTCATTTATAGACATATATTATACGTTATGTCATGTACTTTTATTTTATTTAATTTGTTATTAAAGTAAATATTTTTAATATTTTATGTGTTATCAATTACACAGATTGTACAATAAGTTTTATTATTTTTGCTCAATTTCACCTAATTACTTATCATATATTATCTTTCACCAATTACGGGTCAAGTATGATCTTAGTAATAATATTAATTGTTATTAGATGTTTCCAAAACTACAGGTGTTGAAACTAGTTTTTTACTAAAAAAGAAAACATGAATGTAAAATGTTGAGCCAATGAGAATGAGCCATCAGGGCAGATTACTAGCGCTGAACTTCCAAACATACCCGCCTCCACCACTGAATCAAAGAAGGCGTGTTCACTGTCCAATAAACATCAAGAATTCAGCAACAGGATACCACCCTCTCTCCCATTTAATTGGGAGCGTATTTACACGTTCCACCACCAGTCGAGAGTGAAACAGAGCCAATTGAATGATACAGCGAAACCTAGCTCGCCCTCTTGTGGCAAAACCGTCATTTTAAGATACTTCAGTGGCAGATTGTCATTCCAGAAATTTCGCCTTCGCCTACTATAATCATGAGTATTATGTCAATTCGTACACAAATTCGAAAATTTTCCTATATTAATCATCAAGGCAGCACGAGAACATATTCTTGAAACCCCACAAATCTTTTCTGGTAGCGAAGACGGGAAGAGGGAGATCTGTCTATTTCCAAATCAGAAAATAGGAAGCTGTTATCTCTCTTGTTCGTCTTCGATTTTTCGCAGCTGAAAAGCTATGGGTATCTGGGAAGCATTTCTTAATTGGCTTCGAAGGTTTTCTCCCTCGCCCGCTCTAGTTTTATTTTTTATGGGTTTTGAACAGGGAAACCTATGGAAAAAGGAATTGTGGGTTAACTTGCTTGTTGAACATCATAAAAGATTTTGACCTTCACATTGAGGAATTTGTGCACTGTAGCTAACTTGTGATCTCTTCGTCTTTAATTGGTTGAAGATTTCTTCTTCTCATCACGCCCGGCACATTGTTATTTTCTTTTAAGAAATTTGATTTTCGTTTGGGATTTTGTTAGGTTTTGTCTTATGTATGTTGCTACAGATTTCCAGAAATTTCTGGCTTTAAGCATGCTTGTCGAAAACCTTGGCATTTGGAATATGATAACCAGTTAACTTAGTTTATTGATTATTATTATCTTATATATATATATATATATATATATGTATGTATAACCAGAAATTTTGAGTTATCTGATTGAAATCATAATTTTACAAGGTTTTCACTGTTCTCCCGTTATAATCCATCTCATTAGATGATGAGCTGAGCTAGCTCACAGAATATTGTTAGGTGTTTGAACATATTATATGTGAAGGTTGGCAGAGGTATTACTAAAGTGTCTTGACCATATAGCACGGAAATTTCCTTGGACGATAAGGCCCTTAGCATTCAGTTCATTCCTTTAATCTGCTGTGACTACCAGATTGGAGAGTATCTAATCCAGTTTAAACATTTTTCTGGGAAGTGACTTCTATGTAAACACTTTGCGAGACTAGGCTTTTGTACCCGACAGGAGGATTGTGTGAATTTCTATTAGATAAATACTAATAACTATACTCTTATGTTTTTACTGCATCATTTATTCCTCTCAACATGACTTGACTTGCAATACTGTCATATGTGGTTACAGCCTCTTTTTCAAGCAGGAAATGGAGCTTTCTTTGATAGGTCTTCAAAATGCTGGAAAAACTTCTCTTGTAAATGTTATCGCTGTAAGTAAGCAGATCTTAGTCATCTTAGCAAACCGCATTTTCCTATTAGTTGATTGCTCAAATCTTTGATTGTTGCCTTTGTTGCTCTATCTCTCAGACTGGTGGATATAGTGAAGACATGATCCCTACGGTTAGTTATCTCCTTAAAATTCTTGTGTCATCTTTGAATTGATGATTGGTGATCGCGTTCATGTCTCTTGTAATGTCATGATATTGTATTGTTTTCCAGGTAGGATTTAATATGCGCAAAGTGACTAAAGGAAATGTCACAATAAAATTGTGGGATCTTGGTGGTCAACCCAGATTCCGGAGTATGTGGGAGCGATACTGTCGTGCAGTTTCCGCTATTGTGTAAGCAACTTTCTCCGCCTTATCTGTCCTATAAATTATTAGGAACGCATTGGTTCTGTGACGCTAAGAAACTAAAAATTGGTCACGTTTATCTATACTTAATCTCCAGTTGTAGGTTAGTAGTGCCAGGCTCTGGCAAAAGTATGCTTCCACTTCAACTTTTTAAGATTTTAAATATGATCTGTTATTTCTAATATAATTCTTCTACGCAGTTATGTTATTGATGCTGCTGATCATGATAACGTCAGTATCTCAAAGCGTGAACTTCATGACCTTCTGAGCAAACCTGCACTGAGTGGTATTCCTTTGCTTGTTCTAGGAAACAAGATTGACAAGCCTCAAGCCCTCTCTAAGCAGGGTTTGTCTGATCAAATGTAAGTTGAGGCAGACATACATTTGTGGTTTCTGATGTGTTCTTTACTCATCAGTAACAACAAGCATTTCATTTTCCATACAGTTATTCAATGTGGATTGGTTTGATTCTTGTAGCCAGAATGAGCCCCATTTATGCATATTTCCTCTGTGCACTGTTTCTGGATTTCATTTCATGACTTAAAACGACATATCTCCTGCAGGGATTTAAAATCTATCTCCGATAGAGAGGTTTGCTGCTACATGATCTCATGCAAGAACTCAACCAACATTGACCAGGTCATTGATTGGCTAGTTAAGCATTCGAAATCAAAGAGCTAAGAGTAAGGAGTTACTCGTGTAATTTAGCTGCTTGTAAGAGATGGATTCTGCGTTGTTGTTGATATATGAATGCACTTCATCTTTTTGGCGGATTGTTTGCCCTCCTTTAAACAATTGTGATTTTTTTTTTGCCCTCTAAATCTTAAAGAGGTTTTGATGAGCTTTTGTTGTAACAGATAGGCGTGCGTTGTGGGCGGAGTGGAAAAACACACTGCACCATGCACATGCCTTTCTTTAACTATTTCAGTTTGCTTTAATTCTATGTACGCGGTGGTTGTCTTTAAGCATGGGATATATTTTTCGTTGTCACAGGGAGGAGGGGAAAAAGACTTACCATTAGAACAAGATAAATGTTGGGGGAAAAAAACCAAGGGGAAAAATGCTAAAGGGAAAGACTAGGTTAAGAAGAAAAAATCTATTTCTAAATAATGTGTAGAGGAAAACCGGGACAAATCCAATGAGGGGGGAAAACTTAAATGAGGGGCCAAATTTAGCAAGCCCCCCGCCCCCCAAAAATGGCATTTTACAATTTGCACACCTATACATTATTTGCATGTGATAAACAAAGGTTTGGGTTTTTTTCTCACATTAATTATGCTCTTATGAAAGAATAATCAAATCAAACAAAAATCTGACAGATACCAATTTCATGTCAAAATGATATCTGTCTTTGCTTTCACTTCATGCTTACAAATATTTCCCAAGCAACTCTACTGAATTACTGCAAACATACCCTTGACCTTACTCCTCCATTGGTTCTAAACACTCCTTCCAGTCAGGAACCAGTCATCTGATGCTCTTTCAGGGCTAGGCAGTATCCACTCGAATACCGCTCCGATCAGGTTGTAGCTTCTTCATATAATATTTAGATCTTCGAGATAGATTGATCTTCTTCCTCCTCTCTTCTGGAATACATTCAATGGAACACTCTGTAAACCCGCGCCTTACAAACCTATCAAATGAGAATGCCCTTCATCATCAGCAAGCAGTAGCGCACGAATAATAGCCAGAGTCTTATCTATATTCTGCTCTTAGGCCATGCCCATGTAAAATGCACATGGAAATGTTTCCCTAGTTTCTTGCATCAGTAACTAAATACAACAGTTAATATATTACTAAGATTTAAATGATGGAAAGCCATCCTTCTAATTACAGATCTAACTGTAGAACAGTACTAATGGTAATCAATGATATTATCACATAGCTGACCAATTATATATACTTTTTGGGAAAGCATCAGAAATTGAAACATAATTTGCAATATCGGACTAACTGCAAATGTTCCAGTACATTGTATTTGTATCAGCACATGTGATCATGGTTGATGAGCTACGGGAAGCCATGAGCTTTCTGGAAACTAGGCAACTTGTTTAAGCCAAAAATCCACATTTTAACTTAGCTGGTTTCAAGCACGGAATATAAAATGTTGGTTTTCCTATTTCAAAACTAGTCAGCACTCGTAATAATGAGTTGAAGGCACGAAAAAGTACCAATCTGCTGTACGAGTTGTCAGTAAGAAAAGCATTTGCAATCCAATGGAAGAGGCCTTCTTCTCAATGTAATCTGCATCCATTTCAACATTGAAGAAGATGAGCATTAGAACCAGTCAAGGTCACATGAGAAATATGAATAGCAAATGTCTTTGATAGTGCATAAATGTACTGGAAATATTAACCCTGTATCCGCAAAGGTTCAAAAATAACATATACTGAACATCGTACCCAGTAACTTGTCTCCCTGTCCCTGTCCACGACAATCTGCGGAAACAGCAATAGCAGCAACCTCCCCGCTTTTCTCTTTGAAGAAAGGAAAAAGGGCAGCACAAGCTATGATTTGACCTTCTCTTTCAACAACTGTAAATGAATCCAATGCTTCGAGTAGCTAAAACACAGATAACAAATAATAGTCAATGAACAAATAAACATGATACTCCTTCCGTCCCAATTATATGGTTGCTTTTTTGGGGTGTCGCAATTATATAGTCCTCTTTCATTATTAAGGAGTCCAAAATTGCATTATTTTACTAATTTACCCTCATTTAATACTTATTAAAACTATCAATTTTAAATTCTACTCATTAAATAAGGGTAAATTAGGAACACATATTGCAAAATATATATTTTCAATATAATTCTTAATCCATGTGAAGTAGCAAAGTGGACTATATAATTGGGATGGAGGAAGTACAATAAATGGTATGACAATATAGAGCACAAGACTGGAACCTCTTTCTCGGTCCTCCTTATCAACGTGCCAGACTCTTCCAAAGGTTGCAAAAGTTGTTTTATACCTGAAATATCTGTCACTTTGGCTACTCGGGTTCCTTCGATCTGATCACTGATGACAAATTACATTAACATGTTAATTTCCAGATCATCAACAAGAAGCCAAGCATACCTTTTCATTTACTTTGTTTCCCTCTACCTCCATTTTTCATTTTTATTTATTTTGTTTCTTTCACCCTTCATGGTCGAAGAAGCAAGAGGAAGAAGGGGTAGATGTTTGTCGATTTCCGCTAAATTAACAGCTTTGTCTAGATATATTACTTGCTCTAAAATAATTAACACGCTCGACAAAGTTAACCCACAACCTTTGAATTGCCATTGTTGACTAAATTGAAACAGAACCGGAACGTCATCAATGAGTTTTGGGGTAAAAAGGTTGAGCGACTAAAATAAAATCTCTCAAATTGGGTAAGATGCTCGTAAGTATAATGGGATTTGATACTCGTAAATAAAAAGTTCCCCAAGGAAGATCGGAAGAGCGTCGTGTACCTGGCCACCATTGTGCCAATCCCATCTCTTTGAAACAGTTCCTTCAGTAAAACACCACGAATGGTGCCATCTAATAGATGAACTCTTTGGACACCTCCCTGGCAAAATTAAAATACCCCAATTGGGAAGTCAAACAAAGTCTATCTTCACCATAACCATGTTAGTCACTTATTTCTATCTCAGAATAGAAATAGAATGTGTAAAAATAAAAAAAGTGGTGGAGGATTGTGTAGCACTCGTGGGTACCCACGAATTAAGTGCATAAAATAAAAGTGATTTGACCAGTTTCCATTTGGGAGAGAGAGAACAATAAAATGGGATAGAAACTAAAGAAAGATGCAGAAATTCAGCTCTATCTACCTAAAGGGGATTGAAAAGGCCCAAAAAATCACATATACACCCATACCAAATTGGATTTAAACCTAGCTCCTCCAACTTGAATGGTGAAAAACAGAGCTAATATATCATATGAACAAATAAAATGACTGGAGGTCATATACAGGAAACAGTTTCATCAAGACACTGCCTCCATCTCTTCCCTTCTTTGATTTGTATGTTGCACAGTTCCAGAATACATAATTAACTTAGCAATAGTACAACTGAAGTAACAAATCTAAGGTCGAATTGGTACTTATTCAGAAACAAAGATGTATGGTTTAGTTGCTATAAGTATGATTTACTATGCAAGCAGACCGTTCTGTTAAATAAATGGGACTTACTCTGCAAACAAAAGCAGCAGCAGCTAATTCTGATAAGTAACCATTTAATCTACTCAATCTTTCTTGACCTCCAATTGCAAAACCTTGTTCACTGGACCAAATTCCATTTCCGTTGTCAAAACCAACACCATTTTGAAATACCCGGGTAAACCCCTTAGTAAAAGCCTCATCCTTTTGCAATGGGACTGCTCCATTTGAGTTAATATATCCATGTCCATTGAAATCTTCCTGATCAACTGCTTTTACATAATTAGCAGCTGTCTCACTTTGCTTAGCTCGCTTTCGAATTAACGTATCTGCATCTTGACGGGTTAAGAAACGAATAAGCCGCCCAGACTCGTCCAGAATTGGCCCATCTATGATGCATATCAGTTTCTCTGCTCCAAGAGCTATTGCACCAGCTGTAGCAACTTCATATGTGCTGCAACAAGAGAACCACAAAAAATTAGGTGGCAAGACTTAAAACAAGAAACTGTAGCAACTTCATATGTGCTGCAAGCCTGCAACAGGAGAAGCACAAAAAGAGAGGTGGCAAGACTTCAGCACTGACAGCAAT
This sequence comes from Nyctanthes arbor-tristis, assembly GCA_963692815.1. Lineage (NCBI taxonomy): Eukaryota > Viridiplantae > Streptophyta > Magnoliopsida > Lamiales > Oleaceae > Nyctanthes > Nyctanthes arbor-tristis. The sequence continues at coordinate 46,665 of CAVNYN010222336.1, forward strand.
CACCTTCAGTATTTACAAACTGTGCTATTTACCCCATGTTCACAAACCATGTCTATTTAAAAATACAATCTTGTCAAACTAATCACATCCACATATTTGACAGGACCACTTATAGTGCACAAATCTCAACCACTCATTCTCACAAAATCTAATTCTACTTTTGAACAGAAACTCTTGTTAATGTTGCAAGGAATGAAGAAAAGATACTAGACAGTAGACAAAAAGCAATTAAAAATAATCTCAAATACATACGCAGTTAACTTGATCATAGCGATGGCAACAAGATAGGTACGGGATGGCTGGTCAGAGTTCAGTTCAGGGCCGCGCAACCTACCGCCCACCCCATTTAGAATTCCCTTTTTTTTCTTTTAATAAAAAAAATTGTATATGTTTTTGAAATTATTATAAATTTTTAATTAAACCCGAGATGGGTGGCTTTTTCCGCCCTGACAAGAGGAATTGTTTTTTTTTGGTTCATGGCAGTTTGAATTTTCTTGATCACATGTCAAAGAATTACTTCTTTCCAGACGAACAAACACTGAGTTGCATGGATCACATATGAAGATAAGGAAACACAAGGTAGAAGTTCACCATAACGCTAAGCCCTAAGAATGTTCCCAACATGCATGTTCTGAATTCAAATATTGAGCAACTCAAAATGTACATTCATGCATCGAAGTGTCATGCCAGTGGAAGCAAAATACCTATCAAAGGCCATAAAGCATACTTGCAGTTTAGTACTTCTCCAGAACTTGAATATCCAAGATTGCTAAGAAGCACAATACAATCTTGATCTAGCCTCTCACGAATGCGACAAACATCTATTTTCTTAACTTCACCAGTTGATACATAATCAATTCCATCAACAACACCCCGTCTCTGCCAAAAGTAACAGAAAGGTAAGCCGTTCTCAGTTGAACAAAAATTTTGATGTCAGAATAAATAAGCAAATAAGTACATTCTCACCTTCACTGCTAGAAAATTACCACTTGAAACCGTAACACCATCATGCAATCTACTATTGTCACCGTGTCGACGGATGCTGCTTAACGAAGGTCCAGGCGACAACTTGGCCTCAATCATAATATTAATTCTCCCAGCTGCGTCCATTGCCGCCCTAAGTGAATCAGAGTCCGTGATTCTATAGCGGCCATCATATTTGGGCTCACATCCTATAAAAAAAAAGCACAATAAGTTTCTATCCGCTTAGAAATCAATATGTGTGTAACAGTTAACCCGTGAAAACATTTTCCGGTCATTGCTTAACTGCTTGTTGAACTCCAAAAAATTGGTGAATTCAAAATCATGGTTGAATGTTGCCATAAAATGCATGAACCTTAAGGTTGGAAAGATAGACCACTTACCTCTTTCAGACAAAATCCTATCTATTTGGACATGTGTTCCTGGAACTAAAACAAACTTGATACCTAGTCCATGTAGCAAAGAAATATCCTGCACAAGTTAATAGTTTAATTAAATGACCTAGAAGCGTACAACTATAATTTAAGCGAGCATCGTGGATGTCAAGTCAAAAGGAAGGAAAGACCAATATAGAGAAATGCTAAAAACAGAGAGGAAATATAGAAATTCATCCAGTATAAAGTCCACTCAATTTCTTAAATACCCCCAAAATTGAATGTTTTAGATTGTTTGCTGTTAATACACCAGAGTACGCACAACATATTACGAAAAATCAGAAATACTGACAAACGAAGACATGCCATGAGGATGGGATCCAAATGAGGACTGTCAACGATTTCAGCTGAAATTAGAAGAACGAAAGTGCTGTTCCTGTGTGCCAGAAAATACGGCCACGCCTCGCGAAAGAAGCTCACGAAAAGGTCATCTTTCACGACACCGCTGGTTTCAATTTCCCCGCCATGTTCTTTCCCTTTTACATTAATACTCTTCCTGTAAATATTAAAATTACTCTTGAATCGCATTCCATTGGATTTTCTGGGGAACGGACTAACTACCGGCGTTGTAATTGAGCTCGGCGAGAAATTTGATTTTCGACCGTGATTTTGGATTGGTAGGCAAGAGCTTGTAGGTAAAGCCGCCATTGTTTACCGCTAACACACTGGACTGGCAAAATATCCCAGATTTTCATTTTCAAAAATGTTCCGTCTCCTTATTTTATTGCACGTTTGGCTATGCTTAAAAGCGCTTTTCTAATTCCATTTTACTAGATTTTTAAGTGGACTTCTATTATTGTTACTACTACTATTACTATTTATTGATTTATTTTGGTAGTGAATCTCATCTTAAATAAATAGGAGCAATTGAATAATAGGGAGAAAGATCAATTTTAACACAGAATTAGGAGCGATTGAAAGAGGCGGTGAAAATAAGAGAAGAGGTAATTGAAGAAGAACTAATAAAAATTACACAATGGACAAACAAACACTACAAGCTTTTTCTATACTTGTGTGAGCGAGAACCACCCATATAATTGTTAATCATGGCCATTCCTGATGTTATAAAGATCTTAACTGAATTTTATATTGAGAGCCTTCTGATAATACATAATGTTAAATTTTGGACATTTATTAAACTTTTCTTTCTTTTTTTGTCTAATGAAATTTAAATACGCTTCAACAGCATTTTCTCAGGGGCTTAGATGGTTATTTAGAATGCCTAGCTTCAGTCACGATATTGTTGCTAATCTCATAATTTCTACTAAACTACTATATTAGCAAAAGTGAAACTTGTGCAGGGCCGGACTTGAGGGCAAGTTGGACATGCACCAGCCTATGGCCCAAAACTCAGGGGGACCATTTCAAGTAAAAATTTTTTACTGACCCCCCTCCAAAAAAAAAAAAAAGGAACCTATCTATTTAGCCAATTTCTCCAAATAAAATAAAAGAATGCCCTAAATTCAAAACAAAGAAATCACATCCATTCTAGTAAATGAAAAATCTACAAAATGGGGCCCCAAATCAAATTGGTTGTCTTCTAGCTTCTTCAGTTTCTCGCTCGTTCTTCAACTCAACTTGACGTCTCAAACTTCTTATGTTATTCCACTATGACAGTTCCACCACCCGCCGACGTGCTTTAGTTTTCAAAAGTGTTTTGGATTCCTAAATTCACACAAATCGGTCTTGATTAGGAGTTGAACTCAAATGGTCGGGTTTTTATAATTAATGACAATTTGATTATTAGACATATTATCCTTTAATTTATCTTCTATTTGATTATTAAAGGCAAATTGAAGATTAAGAATACGATAGTGGGATTTATAACTTATATATTAGTTGGAAAATGATGTCTCTTGTCTAGTAGTGTCATAGTGCGTTATATAGATAGTATGTACTATATTGCTTCTTTTTCAGTCAAAATATTATAGATCAATGTTATGGAAAGGAAAAGTTGTTTGCTATATCGTATAGGGGCTCAATTTTTTAAATTCGCTTAGGGTCTTGTTGAACACATGTCCGGCCCTGAACATGTGTTTTAGAAGTTAGAACGGACAAAAAGTTAAAGTTCAAACTCATCACGTGAGATGAAGAATTTGGGAAAATTCAGATTCGCTAAAAAAAATGTTTATTTATATGAGATGGGAATTCAAATAGTGTGAATATACGTACTACTAGAACAGAGGAAAGATCAAGAAATATCATTTGTATGATGGAATAGGACAAATTTTATGTAATACATCTATATGATAGCTATTGGCCATGTGTGCGTTGTGTTCTTAACCCCCCAGAAAGGGGGGGGGGCGGGCGGGGAAATAGAGGCTATTGCAGAAAGCAGAGGTGGTGAATCAAGCAGGCCCCGCAAAGCCCCTTGACGTGACGTCGAGTTTTCAAGTTACCATCAGCCAAGAAGATACTTGAAATAATGCATCGTATGAAAATTATGACATAAGATTCCATTATATTA
>CAVNYN010222342.1:0-31202 GCA_963692815.1 Nyctanthes arbor-tristis
TTCTCTCAAAAGATCAAAATTTTCACTGTGTAGCAACCGTTTTTATAGGGTAAAAAGCTAAAGACATTTATGCATTTTTCGGGATCATCAGGCTTCAAATTTAGGGCCACCTATTTTTCTCTAGTTGCATCTGGGAGCTCTCTTGTGCATCCACATGATTAAGTTTTTATTAAGCCTGCTCTTATATCATTTGTAATAAAAAATGAGTTCCATATCAAAACATTTGCAGTAGTCTAATTTCTTATAAACCTATCTTTTACCCAGTGTGTAGCCCATGTAAAATTCATTCACAACATTTTTTCTAATAGATTTAAGATAAAGTTCAGTAAAACAAGCTCTACAATAGTTTTGCACGTAGTTAACCCTTTTTGTGCAATCATAAGTTAAACTAGGTTCAGCTGGCCGAGAGAAAAAGAGAAAGTAAATCGGTATTTGATTGTATTATTGATGAATCCCACAAGATACTCCTACAAGCTCACAATATTTTATTTTTATATTCGTTGAATAATTGTGTTCAATATTCCAAGTCTAGGTGGTTCGATTAATTTCTCACTGTCAGGACAAGAGGCCTCGAGTTTAAAACCAACTTACCCTCCCCTGTCTCCCACTTGTATTTGTTAAAAAAAAATTCCAAGTCTAGAGATTCGAATTTAGAAATGTTAATGTTCACTTAAGTTTAAAAGAGGAAAAAAGAAAAATAAACTTTCACAAATAATTTTTAAAAAAAAAATTTCGACAAATTTTGCAAAGAATCTCGATGTAGATTTGACTTAACCAACCTATATAAAATTACACAACATCCTCAACCAGAATTCAATGAACAACTCAAAACTAGTTTGTAAACCCTCAAACTTAAACAAAAAAATGTCAATGAATCATAAAACTGAGAAATACGATCAACCACATGACATAGAAAATAAAATAAAGAATGCCTACTCAAATTAAGAAATCTCAAAAACTATATGAATTCAATCAGGGCACATAAGATCTCGAATGTCTGCTAAGAGACCAAAACATGGTAGTTTCTTTTTCTTTTTTGAATAGAAAACAAGATAATTTCTTTTAGAATTTCGCTTTCTTATTATATTTCTTGACCGTTCATAATTTTACATGTAGATCTAGAGGCCTGATTTGTTATTTTTGGACTCAAGACATGTAAGTTTTTTTATTAATTAAGAATGCCGAATTTTGATATTGTTAAAATATCAAAGATTTTTTTTGCCCTTTTTCTCTTTATTATTATTATTATTATTATTATTATTTTCCAAGATTGGCTCCATACCTATGCCTAGTTTGGCACCTGAGTATTTTCCCCTAATTCTAAACCTCAACGTCACCGACATGATAACCACTAGTTCACACTAGATGATACTGTACACACCAAACAGTAAAGATAAATGGAGCGCAACCAATAAAGTGTTAACACGCCATCTGCCACTTGTATCAATGGCATGTTTCCCAGTCTATATATACACTCTCACTCCAAAATCTTCCCCGTACTATTAATTTTTTTAATTATTAATTATTAATCAACAAAATCAATATTCTTCGTCTCTAGGGCAAATAATCTGCTGCGGTTGATCTATCCTCTGAATGGTGGAAGACAAGTACAATCGGAAAAATCCCGCGGTGAAGAGGATATTGCAGGAGGTCAGAGAGATGCAATCTAATCCTTCTGATGATTTCATGATACTCCCTCTCGAGGTAATATTCTTATTCATACAAACCGATTACGATTCTATTTGATGAAATTTTTTGCTGTTGTTTTTTGATTATTTGCAATTCTTGTCGGTAGTTTATTGTTGCGTAACAACTTGTTCGATGGTTTGACTGGATCTGGATTTTCATTATGAGATATAGGTTAACATCTTTCTTTGCCGATGACGTTGACTATGTTATATGATTTTGAGATTTTAATGTTGTGCTAGTATTAAAAGAATCATTTCATCAAAAGGACCACCGTTTTGAAGTTCTTCTATTTTGGAGGATTATTGAGAATTTGGAGTTTTTGCCTTTTGTTTCGATTGTTTATTTATTTATTTTTTTTTTCCTTTCCCATCTTGTGCTTTTGTTGTATGATATATGATAATAAAATTTTACATGGATTTCATAAAAAATTCAGCATCATTTTTTCTACAGGATTATCATAGAACCCCTTCCATGTGGTTGTCACATATTTGCTTAGCCATGTGGGAGAAATGTATGCCTCCCACATCCGCCCCCTCTCCTACAACACAAGGGGGAAAAAGAAGGGGGAGGCGGAAAAAAAAAACTTTCCATGCGGTACTTGTTATAATGCTCCGTTCTCTTTGTTGTTGAACTAATTTTCACACACTGGTTTTGTTCTTTCCCGTTTTATACATTGTGTCATCATGCCTTCAGGAGAATATATTTGAATGGCAATTTGCCATCACGTGCCCACAAGATACCGAATTTGAAGGAGAAATCTATCATGGAAGAATACAGCTTCCATCTGAATATCCATTCAAGCCACCTTCATTTATGTTGTTGACGGTAATGACTCAATTCATTGGAAAGATCATAACTTCTTGTAACATTAGTACCCATGTTACGTGATAATTTTTTTATGTAATGTAATCAAAATGTATCATTTTACAGCCAAGTGGTCGATTTGACACCCAAATCAAGATATGCTTAAGCATTTTGAATCATCATCCTGAGCACTGGAAACCATCTTGGAGCGGTAAGTTTCTCATCTAGATATTTTTCTTGATTGGAGCTTGTGATATTAGCACACGTCTGTTGTGTATGTTAATCTTTGGCATGATGTTTGTTGGAAGCATTCTTTATCGATTCAAGGCAGTATTAATGGACCATAAAGCAATTATGAATTATGATGCAATTAAATAACAGGTAAATTTCAGAAAGATTCCCAACATTTGCAAAAATGGTTAATTTCACATTTCGTCCCCAATCTATGTGTTTAGTATTAGCTAGGTCCCCAGCCTTTCATTAATTCGCACAAATTGTCCTCTTTTACAGATTCCGTTATTTTATTCGTTTGTTAACTACCCAGAAAAATTTACCTTTATACCATTAGCTCATTAAATTAAAATAAAAATACAACAAAATAATATAAAAAAAGAAAGAAGATAAACACCCCACCTCTACACCAATGTTGCCGGAAGTACAGGTTGGGCACCGAAGTTATTTTAATTTAATGAGCTAGGGATATAAAGGTAATTTGGCTGGGTAGTTAACAGATAAATTGACGGAATCCATAAAAAAGGGACTATTTGTATGAATTAATGAAAGTTTGGAGACCAATATGTCTGAAAAATGGTTGGGGACGAAATGTGAAATTAACCTTTTCCAAAAATATAGCAGTTTCATCCATATTTTTTTACGAAGTCTGTGGTCCCCAACTTTTCAAAAACTCTCACTAAAGGTCCCTATTAACCTAATCAATTTTAAACATTGCTGATAAAATGAAAATTTTACCCTCCTCAACTAAATAAAGAAAAAACAAAGACAAAACATGAAAAGAAAAAGGAAAAAAATTTACAAAAAAAGAGAGAACTGATATGTTCTCTCCACCCACCACTCCCATCTTATCCAATCCCTCCCCCAACACCTCTACCATGTCCACCATTGGTGCTACCGCCATTTTCGGTAGCAAGACTGGGGAAGAAGACCACCATTTAACATTTTATCGTATTTACATCCACTAAGTATTGATTTTGTTAAGATAGAATTAGTGTTTTAAAACTCCCGATCATGAAATGAAACCAGAAAAGGCAACGGTTCAAGGGTTAAGGGCTTAACTTGGTCAAATTGATGTTGAACTGATTTTAATTAAAAAATTTAAAAATAACTGCTAAAATTTATAAAATTCCAAAAAATTAGTTATTTTGTTGATCACCCACCATATACATTTTATTACTTGACATATATTATGGTAAAACTTCGGCTTTTTATATTTTCTACTTTCAATATGAGCACATAACTCAAACACAGTCAACAAAAATTTGAAGAAGTAAAGGCTAAAATTTTACGAATGCTGCATTAAGTTGGAGTGTAGTCTATAATAAAGGAGTACTGCTTTTCCACATCAATTCTCTGCTATGGAAACTCTGAAGTTGTGCTGTATTAAGGACTTAAAAGGCCTTTAATTGCATCTAATTGGTCTACATCACCTTCTTGTCTTTAAAAACTCTCAAGTTGCATTTTATAATGGAACACCTCGACCTAGCAATGCTTAATTATTCGGATATACGGTAGATTTGTTGTACTTTATACATTTAGTGTTTCCCTCAAGTTTGTCAAACCTTAATTGGGAAAGTAACCATGTCACTGATTTTAAGGTTGGACCAGCGCTTAAGATGTTTTTTTCTGGTTCCTTAAAGTGCCGGTTATTGGCAGTGAGCGAACTAGAATTTCAGCCAGGTCGTGATTTCAAGCTGGTAGTCCGGTCCGGTTCTCCGGTTTTGATAACATTGATAAAAATAGAGAGGTTTTTAGATAAAAAAGAATGAAAATAGAGCATGTAGATATAAGAAAAAATGGGTAAAATTGTCACATTGTCAACATTTAATGGTTAAAATGGATGGATTATGCTCTTGTTCTCTAAAGCTAGTTTTGCACAATTTTTTTTTTTTTACAAAACGCAAAACTTACGGCAACCACATATTCTCTATAAATAATCTCTCTACAATTTTCCACCACACATTTCAGAAAAAAAAAATAGCCCTTGAGAACCAGCCCTATGCCAATAGGGTCTTTTGGTGGGAGTTTCAAAAAAGGGCATTCCATTTGTCGACCCAAAAAAAAAAAAAAGGTAGGGATGAAATTGCTGCATTTTGCAAAGGTTGGGCTCCTTTCATGAAATTTACCCTTTAATAAAGTATTGACACTAAGGTTAGAAATTTGTACAGGGATAATTTGGATGAAGTGCATTCATTCCCCCCCCCCCCCACACAGAGACACACACAAAGAGAATGGTCGGATGTCCACTAACATTCTTCTTAGCAATATTTATATTCAAGACAAAATTGGACTATGTAACACTGTAAACAGAGAAACCCAAGTTAATTGTGCAGTATAATGATGTGTTGGCAATGTTAGCAAAGCAGAGTTGTGATAGAAGCTAGAAATGGTGGTATATGACTGTTCTAGCTATTGATGATCACATAGTTAAGATTGTAACCTATTAACTCAAGTTTCAACTCTTTATTTATTTTTTATTTTTTATTTTTATTCTTTTAGCTCTGAATGCATGCTGCCATTTTTATTGCCAGCAGCCGATGTGTGTTACATGAATATACATTTTCTTGTTATTTATATTGAAAGTTAATGACACCTACATGGATGATGCTTGCAGTTCGGACTGCTTTGGTAGCGTTGATTGCATTTATGCCTACAAACCCAAATGGTGCTCTAGGATCATTAGACTATATAAAAGAAGAGAGGCGAGCTTTAGCAGTTAAATCTCGGGAAGCTCCTCCAAAATTTGTCTCTCCTGAACGCCAAAAGCTGATTTATGAAGTATATAGTGCATCCTACTGTTGATACATATAAATGTTCTAGGATCTTAATACTAACAATCGTTTGTGCAGATTCACGAATATATGCTAAGCAAAGTGCCTCCAGTTCCTTAAGGCGGCCAGGGTTCCAATAAACAGCTTGGCAATGAAGAGAAAGATAGTTAGGGGAGTCCTCAAAATTCAGCAGTCAAGGGTGCTGAGGAAGAGCTTCTAGATCCAATTGTAGGAAACGAGATGGTTGAAGAAGTCGCCGAAGAACCAAATGGGACCTTGTCGAATGTAACTCCTGCGGAGGCATCACAGTCAATGTCATCCGTGTTGACACTTGAGCTTAAGTTTTATAAACAAGATCCAAGGATTTCCAAGCAAGATCACCTGTTCACATAGGCTGTTGTTGGGCTTACCGTTGCCATAGTTGTTCTGTTGTTGAAGAAGTTCATGAAAGCCAATGGACATGGAGCAGTTTTCATGAACGAGTCTTGATTATAAGTAAATAACAATGGTTGACGAGATTGGAGTAATCCACATAATGTTAATAATAACTTGTGCTTCTCTTTGTATGCAGTTCAAGTATCTGATCTATTGAAAAAAAAATGTATATGATAAAAGAATGTGTGTGGAGGAGTTACTTTTACCTATATAAAGAACTAATTATTCCATTTCTGTTTGATAAATATTTCTGAAAGAAAAATTTTATTTAAACAAATGAGTAGACCCAGTTCAAAAAAAAATGAGTAGACAAAAAGGGTGAAAAAATGGAGGTGTAGCTTATGTGGTAATCGTTGATAAAAAGGTAATGTGATGTGTTGAAAAATAGAACGGTGACATGTGTGTTAGATACGTAACCCAAACCCCACCCTTATGCAGAATCAGAACCCCGCTCCCCACGCCCCAAAAATTGTCTCGGGATCGACAGTGGGCTGCTGCCCAACCAGACCGGCGACTCACCGCCGGCGACGGAGGGAACAACACGGCCGGATATCCCTACCCCACCAGGTTCGGAGACAGCCCATCCTCCCCCTCAGCTCCTCTCGCGAGCGGGTTCGGTTCTGAAACAACCCGTCCCCCCTCCCCAACTCCTCTCGCGCAGGCGAACCAGCTACAGACCCGGCCTTCCCCCTACCGATTTCCGTTGAACGGCGACGGTTTGCACTGGCTAATTGCAGCAGCGGCAGCAGCCCAACAGAGCCCTTTCCTCTCTGAAATTTTGGCGGGTAAATTTCTCTCTAAATTTTTTCACTTCTACAAAGATATTCACTTGTATGTACAAATATATTCTTTTGAAAATATTCTTTTTGTTCATATGTGTTAGTAATGTGTCTTTGCATATGTAGATTCATTACACCAAAAATTCTGAAGAAGCCACATTGTCATTCAGTTGCATATATAAATATTCTTCATAAGTTCTGTTATTCTCTGACCTTGTTTACATAAGCCATACAAATAATGGCTTGTTGGATGAAATGTGATACTGAAATTGTCTATTTTGTGGTTTTGTGGAGAGTCACCATTGTTCTAGTGGCCCAGCAGATGAAGCACGGTAATATTCTTTAGAATATTTGCAAAAATGTTAATGAGCAACTAGAGACAAGTCACGATAATAACTTTAGGTATTAAATGAAAAGGTCGGAAAGAAGACTTAGTGGAAATCAAAATGAAATACTATTATTTTATGCATCAATAATCCTTCACATTTGCTAAATGTTCCTTTTATCTTTACTTGATTATTTAATTAACTCGTATATTTTCCTTGCTATTATGTTCAACTGTCAATAATCAATATTGAATCACCACCATCTATGCAGCCATGTAAAATAACTTGTGATATAACTGGATTTAAGTTATTCTTCATTTTCTATGTTCACTGTTGTTTTTTCTCCAAATTTAAACACTATGAAGGTGTAGCTTGAATAAAATTTATTTTGGACAGAATAAACTTAGTAAAAAGGAGGTGAGATATTGTAAATTGAAATAATGTTGTTATGGCGGAAAAGCTCGCATAAAAAGAAACGTGATTTGATATTGTTGTTGTTATTTAAATACAAGTTGAGATGGCGTGGAATTGAGGTGGTGTGCATAAAACCCTGACAGTATTATTATTTAATTTGTTTGGAAACTGATGCATCATTGTTATGTTCGAATACATAGATGACTATGATATCTAGTTGTTGAGACACTTGGCTAGAGGATTTACATGGAAGTCGAAAGCATCCCCGAGGAGCCACCGTCTGATCAGACTATACATCCTTTAGCAAATGCCAATGACGCCCGCTCTGAGGAGCTGACATCAGCTCCAGGTCCATCCGACGGAGGTAAATTGACTTGACATGCTTTAATTGCTGCCCTATGGTTTGTGATTACTTGAAGCAAGTTGTTGATGCGTTTTAAATGTGTATGATAGGGTATGTAGGTGAGCGTAACAATCAAAATGTTACACCCGTCTTGGAGCCCGAAGATGTCATCGAGCGTAATAGGCATTGCAGCAATTGCAGGAGCGTTGGGCATGATGTGCAAAATTGCCAGGCAGCATCGACAAGGCATGTTACGTATTCTTGCTTTTATAATAAAAATATTAAACCATAACATTTATGCTTATACAATATTTTATTCTTGTACAAGGCGAGCCCAAAGGTCGAGCCGTACAGGCCCCAGGTTGCTACTGAAATGGGGTCTGCTGAGGCAACTCAACCATACACTAATACAAGCGTAGATGATGAGTATGATGTGCTAGCGGCCGATTTATCTTTTTTTGACTAGGTAAATGATTTAAATTACTGATATCTTTAATTTATCTGGCTACGGGAACCTTTTGTGTAATGATAACTGTGCTCATACATAGGTTGAGTGGTATTATATAACTAGATTCTGACTCCGATTATATAATGGGGTGTTGTGCGCTTCCGTGAAGCCTTTTGATAGTAAGTTCAAATGAACACATAAATCTTACTGTGATAAAAAACATATATATATATATATACACACACACACACTAGGTTGGGATGGCAGGTGGAGCCAAGCAAGTGCAAGAAGCTTGATCTTGAAGAGAAACTTTTCAGCATTCATTGTTTCTCTATATTGGATTTTAGAGAAAGAATTGAACTTGGAGAGTGAAAGTACCGTAAAACATGAACTGTAGATCAAACATAAACTGTAGATAAAAAACACACAAAAGCCCTAAACCAGCGAATAGAACGTTAAAAGACGAAAAAAGAAGGAAGCTGCAAGAATCAAGCCACACATAAACCCAAATGACAAAGTACAGAAAAAAGGAGAATTTTCCAAGACTGTGTCCCTTTGCTGCTTGAACCCTAAAAGACGCTGCAACCAACATAAATAGAACGATCGGAAACAACAGCAAAAAAGAATTAAAAAATCAGAAACAAAAACAGCAAAGAAAGCAGGCGGCCATGAAAAAAGCCTAGATCGAAACATCACCAGATGGAACAAGCAAAAACAACAGCAATAAGGGGCAAAAAAAAATGACATACCCAATTTATATCGGGGAAAATCGACGATGTGTAGGCCGGGGAAAAAATCATGGAGTAATAACAAGTACCACCGTCAGAACTAAAGCGAGCGTCATGAACTCAGCAGAAAATTTGTGGTGTAAATGTTTTCCTAATAGACGGAGATGAGCAGAATTGAGACCTGAGAGCGGTCAGAAAATAGGAAGAGAGAGATTGAGAGCAGGCAAAGAGAGAGAAGAGAGTGAGGAAGTGGGTGAAAAATCTGTGGTGCAAATTGAGAAGAGAGACAAAGGGGAGAAAAAGGCCAAAAAAAAAAAAGCAAGTAAAAAACGACAATAGCGAAGACGATTGTCTCCCAAACCAGCTTTTTTATATTGTAGAGATATATGGTTAATGTAGTAGATCTATGTTAAGTAAAAATTTTAGTCTTGATTTCACATTCCTTTGACATCAGCCAGCTTAGAATGAATGCTAACGGCGCTATTGATCTGATATGGAATCCCAACGAAGACTGTCTTGGGATGCTGGTCGTTCATCTCTACCTCTTTTGTATAATGATATTGCTGTCGAGTTACTTTTGACGCAGGTAGTCTACCTACTAGCATACATCGAGTAAATGCTTTGTTTTATGTGTTAGTAACTTAAATGGGGTGTACAAAGGACATTTGCTGCTTGGTTATTGATTTTTTTAATGTGTTTACTTGCAGGCCGATAGAATATTGTTGCGCGGGATGAGAATTTGGGATCCTACTATATTAAACCGGCTGCGAAAGAGCATATTTTGTAATTGCATATAGGTTCAAAGTTTTTTGTGCGCACAGGCCCATTGTATTTTGACATCCAAGTTCCATTATTATTGTAATTGTAAAGTATCGACGCTTGCAATGATGAGTGTTTACAGAATATAAATTTGCTCAGGCTTTATAAGTCAAAAGTTTAGGGGAAATGTTGTCGAAATTTCTCTAAGAAAACACATATTAATCACATTTCAACAAGCTGTGAACATTTAAGCCCAAACAAACAAATAGCAAGGAGATCTATTGCATTGCACAAAACTAAAGTAGTACATAGTGTTTATTCCGACGTAAAGCCTTACAAACGTAATGATCATTTTTTTTTTTTTTTTGAAAATCAATATATAATACAACCTGTGAAACAACCATTTTTATGTTAATCATAAAAATAATAATGTTAATTTTACAAGACTAAAACTAAAACTAGAGTGGTTACAAGGCTAAAACTAGAGTGGTTATGAGCTTCTCCAGCATGCAGTTGACCATTTTCCAACATGTCCTCGTTAATTTGTGCTGAGATAGATGGTGATCGACACCTCAACCTTCCGGGCAGTTGAGATCTGCATGGATGAAGGCAACATGGCAAAATTTGCTTAGATGATACTGGTAATATATTTTAATTATCAAATATTCTATACACACCAAGGAATTGGAAAACTTAATATTCAACACCTCATCAAACTGACTATGAAAGTAAACACTCAAATTTGCAACTGTCCACAGTAATCTTAAACCAATTATATCACTTATAAAACATTATTATTTCCAACTATTATCTAACCTACATACAATTATGTTACTGAACCAATAATATAAAACCAACAAACAGTTTATAACCAACTAAATGTAATTACTTAAATATAAGTACCTAAATATAAAATTTAGATAAAAGACCAAATATTGTTAATAACAAATATAAGAATAACAATCTAACACTAAGCAAAAATCAATGTTCAACTTCATAGTAAAGGACTAACAAACAATTGATCACACCTAACAATATATTTAAATTAATACTATCATGCCAGAATAAAGCTCCAGATCAATATCCTTTTTTTAGTGTCAGTCTCTTAAGTTCAAGTATTATAGGGCAACGCCAAATCCATGTCTTCATTTCGACTAAATGAGTAATCCACTTTAAGTGGACATGTAGGTTAATATAAAGTGCAAAAATGATCATAATCATGATTAGTAAGTTAATAACCAAATAACTCCAAGGACATTTTGGTTAACCATCTCAAATGTACTTTAATTCCATCCAGAACCAATTAACTACAACCTAAACACAACGTAGGGGCCCCTATGTGACCCTATTTATTTATAATTTTATATGGTTTCACACAATCTCATTTACCATCCTACAAGATTTGTGACTCTGTACACAATCTGGGTTTTCAACCATAAAATCATAGAAAATTGTAATTTGGTAATATAAGGGGTCTGCAAATCTCAAGCTTCTTGAATACTCAGTAACAGGTAACATAGCATTTCATTTAATTTCACCAAAAAAGGGGAAAAAAAGTAGAAATGTACACTACAATATTACATACCAGTTTTTCCAATTCCCTCTGTACAAATTGCAAGCCACATATAACCATGAAAAAATCTAGAGCAGAGAGGTATTTACCTTGCAAAAAATTCAGAGAGAAATGGGGTTCTGCTGGGGGGTGAACAACGCTGCTGCTAATCGTCGATCGCCGCTCCAGGCCATCGCCGGTCAACTGCAATTGGTGGGGGAAGGCCGGGTCCGTCGCTGCTCTGGATTTTCCGTCTGCCGGTACTTATGCGTTGGTGGTGGACGGGCTGTCTCTGAACCGGGTGGGGTAGGGATATCCGGCCGTGTTGTTCCCTCCGTCGCCGGCGGTGAGTCGCCGGTCCGATTGGGCAGCAGCCCACTGTCGATCGAGAGACGTTTTTTGTTGGGGGGAGCGGGGGTCTGATTCTGCACAAGCGTGGGTTTGGGTTACGTATCTAACACAACTGAAATTTTTGGGTGTGGAGCCACCAATTTTGGGGGGAATTGAGATGGCACAGGCCCCATTCGTCCACTTTGGCAGCCACATGGAGGATTGGGTCACATTAAAGGAGAGGGATACTTTCCACAGAAAAACTGACATACAAAGTGTTAAGTTTATTGTTAATTTAAACAGTGAAATTAATAACTTGTTAAATTAAATGCTCTTACAATTACTTTGACACCATCAATGTAAGTTGTTTTTTAAATAATTAACTAATAACTCCACTAATAACCTATTTAAATACTATCAATGTGGATGCTCTTAAGTAGCACAACTCTTTCAGGAATCAGTCTTGATGACGTGCATTTGAGATTCTCAATCGTTCCGTGAGTCTGCGTCGAGCAAAAAATTGAAAGAGCGAAGACAGTGAAAATGATCAAGAGTCTGCGGGTATTGGTTTGTTAGACTACAACTCACACATGATTTTTTGTATAAAAAGAGAACTCACATGTGTGTTAATACTATTTGATCAAAATGGGTGGTAGAAGATGTACCTCGTAGATTGAGTCACATAGACTCAGTCTCGGGGCGGGACTCCCTTCATAATAATAATAAAATAATAATAACTGATTCTTGTAATTCTTGTTCCCCTTGAAAGAAATTGCCTGGACCGGACTCTGGCCGGGGGCGGAGCGAAAGGGGGGGCGTGGGGGGGCGTACGCCCCTGCAACATCAATTGCCAGACCTGTGCTCGCCCCTGCAACATTTTTTTTTTTTTAAGTTTCAGATGAGAGGGCATTGCAGAAATGGAGTTGCCGAGCTGCAGAAATGGCGTTGTGGAGTGTAGAAGACAAAGGGAAAGGAAAACTTTACAGCATATCATTCAAGGTTGGCTTTTTCTCTCTTTAATGATTTTGCTGCTGCCCCACGACTCTCTCTCTCTCTCTCCCTCCCCTCATTTCTTTTCCTTTCTATTTTTTTATCATCTTCTTTTTGACAGTATTTTTTTTAATTACCTTTTTCACAATATTTTGATTATCTTTTATTTAATAATAATAATTTGTTTTTGTTTATTTTTTGCATGAATGGTTGTAAATTGTAAGAATTGTTTATACAAATTTTTTTTTTATTTCTTTCTTATTTATTTTTTTTCTTTTGGGTGATTAGTTTTATATATATATCTTTATCTGTTTTCTTTTTTTTAAAAGGAATATCCTTATTTGTTTTTAGGATAACTTTTCATTGATAATACATGATATTGAAACACATAATTTTTAATTACTTTATTAAAATAAATAAACAATACTTAAAATTTCCAAAATGAGAAATTAAAGTTATTAGTCATAGAAATTGTTTTAAATTAGTTTAAATTTTTGTCACTTGATATCATTTTCTGGATTCACTATTTTTAAAAAAGCAACTTTAAATTAGTTTAAATTGTAATCACGTGACAATAATTTAAACCAAACATCATTTTGAATTAGTTTAGATTGTTGTGAAACACATTCATATTATTTATGTGATAAGTTAGTAATAGATGAGTTTCTTTTAGATAAGTTAGCAATAGATTGAGGGTTGGAAGAGTCCATCCGGTGAGGGCTTCTCGATGAAGTATCTTGATGGTTGGATGGAAGAGTGTTTCCTTTCCCTAAAGGCTTCACACGCATTCCAATAAAAATTTTGGACATAAATGGACTAGTATGTGGTATATAACTTTTCTTTTATTTTCTTTTCTTTTACTTAATCTAGTTATGTGTTGGCTGGACTTAAGAAAATGTATTTTCTTCTAATAGTTTCTATTTATTATAGAATTTTTTTGCATGTTGATATATTTATGCATATTTGCACGGTTTAAATATGTATGTGTAATTGTATCCTAATTACGTGTTTAATGTATCATGTATTTATATTAATATATATATTGCTCTTATTTTATAAAAATATATAAGAGAAAACATATATGGAATAGTATATTATTATATATTTACATTATATTTTCTGTATTTTCTTATTGATGGGTTTGAATATATAAGAATATAAGAAGACAAATTAAAATGTCAAAACATTTCCACTCTCAAACCTAGATTACATATTTTTTTCTATATAATAATATACTTATGATCATTTTGTGGTGTAAATATTGACGTATAAAAATATTGAAAAATAAACTTGGTGCTAAATTTACACACGACTTTTGTATTAAAAAAAATGACACGACTTTAGTATTATTTTTCGCCCCTCCAATATAAAAATTCTGGCTCCGCCACTGACTCTGACATAGGGCTAATCTGTTTCTTCCCCTCCCCATTGTCCCCCGTGTGAAGGTAAGTGTATTAAACTTTGCTGATATCAGTGTTTGTCTCTTCTTACGATAATAATAAGATTAAGACATATAAGATTCCTCGCTGAGGAGGAAGTTGGCGGTTTTATATTTTCATAACAAACTCATGACTACAATAATCTCAAACATTATCATTATAATACAAAAATCTGAAAGAAAACATCATTGTTTTCGGAGGATATAACTGGTAATTAAGAGTTGAAGAATGAAAGACATGAAGCAAATGCCGACTTCATCTGGAATACAAATCAATTTAATCCATGCTTTTGACAACAGTAACTGGGCAAGGAGCATGGTTCACCACGTAGTTGCTTACGCTTCCCATAATTACCCTGCAAAATTTATTTGCCCAATATTAATTACATACTTTTGGAGTCACAGCTTGCTTAAGTAGGAAAGATTTTGAAAGAATCAAACCTTTGGAGTTTGCTAAGCCCTCTGTTCCCTATAATAAGGAAGTCTAGGGGGATGCTATCAACTGATTCACATAGCCTCTCTCGAGCATCTCCCCAGAAAATTTTCATGAGCACTGTAATCTGTTAGGGAAAAAGAATGAAATATATAATAATAAAATTAAAAAGTTAATAATGTAGAAGAATGTACACAATAAGATTGTTACCTCTTTCTGGTTAGCTGCAGTATTGATGAGATCTAATGTCTCAGGATCAGGATTAACACCATATTTCTTCATGATAAGGGGATCCAATAACTCATTCAAAGGAATCAAAGCTAACAGAAGCACAGAGAATGATTGATTTCAGACAAAGGAATACTTGTGTCGGGATTCACAAGATCTTGCTTTGCATGCGTACTAAAAGTTCAGGAGCATGCACATTATTATTTATTATTAATTATAAACACAATATTTGTAAGATTTGCATATATTAGCATATATACACTACTAGTAGGAGATCAAGAAATTAAAATTAGGACAAGGCTGGATATTCTCTTACGGGATCCTGTGGTAACCCAAAGCAGCATTTCTCCTTTCTCATAATTGGTTTCGGGCTGAATATTGATCAGAATAAGGTGATCTCCTTTATGGACAACATTATCAATTGCCCATTTTACTGCCTTCTTGCTGCATGCTGAGAAATCCACAGCCACTCCCACTCTTCTGCAATCTCCCATTTCTTAGAAAATTGAGGTGTGCGGCCAAATGAAATATGCATTAAGAAAAAGAAATTCATGGAGATCATGAGTGGCAGTGAAAAAATGTAGGAGAGATTTTTGGAGTGGAAAAATGACTAGAATCAGTACAATCCTTTTTTTTTTTTTTGAATAAAAAAAATCTTCTGATTTTCACTTTTTTCCTTCATATATTAATTTGATTCTAAAATTTTCCCATGTACGCACAAATAAGTCAATGTTTCTAGACCAAAATTCCTTCAGCTCATATATGAAATCCTAGATAAAATTCCTTGGATCACCTTGATCACTAAATGAAACATAACCACAGCAGCTGAAGTAGGCAAACTCAATGCAAACAAATTCCAAACTATTTTAGTTCCACAGCAGTTGGGCACTTTTTCTTGCTTTATACAGCCTCAACTCAAATTGTAATTATATACTTGTGAGCCAGAAGAAGTATTCTAGGGAGATATGAAAATGTGGCATAAAAAACTGACATTGTATATATAGCACAGTTTCATTACGTGATAAGAAAGTACCCATGTGCCTTAACTCAAATTGTAATTATATACTTGTGACCTAGAAGAAGTATTCTAGGGAGATATGAAAATGTGACGTGAAAAACTAACATTATATATGTAGCACAGTTTCATTAGGTGATAAAAAAAGTACCCATGTGATAATCATCCAATGAATTTGAGCAAAACAAGAATGTCAATTTGTGTCTTATAAAATGCAAAAATTATAGGGAGATGTGAAAATGTAATAAGAAAAACTGACATTGTAAATGTAGTACAATTTCATTAGGTGATAAAAAAGTGCTCATATGATAATCATCTAATGAATTTGTGCCAAGTAAAAATGTTAATTTTTTTACACAAAGATTAAGTAATGAATCCCAGTGAAAACTTTGAAAAGTAACAAACTCTTGAAGTCCACCGAGAAAGAGAAAAAATTTAATTCTAAGAAATTTTATTGATAATTGAATAATTTGTCTCATTCATTTTTTTTTCCTTTTTTTTTTTTTGTTGGGAAAGAATATGTGCTTCATTCTTGATACAAGAGAACTATATACATACAAGAAATTAGGAGTATCCTCCAAACATTGCCCCAGAAGGTGTTGGAGGGCTGTCCAAGAGAAAGAAATCAAGATGCTGTAGAAATAAGAAAAGTCGAGAAAATTAAAATTATAATAATAAAAGAAATAAATAAAAATCTTAATCTGGAGCCGCCTTTACCGGGCATATGCATTTTCTGTTCCTTTTTATTGGTCAGTTGGTCTAGTATCGAAATCACACTACTATATTAATTAATAGTCAACTAGTTATGTTACTCGTGTTACATAGGTAATTAGGTGAAATAAGTCCAAAAATACTATAATAAAGTAGAGCTTAAATATATTTTTTTTAAAATGAAATATATATTAATGGGACGTATTGAAAGAATATTGAAGTTAATATTAAATATAAAAAATAGATTATACTATATATATAAGCGAAGCAAAATTCAGCAATTAACAACTAAAAAGAAAAACCAAAAGTACTTAAATTTACTGTTGTCTTATCAATTCAAATTTTTTTTCTACAAACAAAAATAATTACAATCTTACTATACGGTACTAAAATTTATTGTTGTCCTATCAATTTAAATTTCCCTCTACGAATAATATTTGCTTAACTTTCTACCATTAAACAGTAACATAAATCTCACTCAAAAAAAAAAAAACAAAACAGTAACATGAATCCACATAAAAGAAACATAGTTAATTTTAATATATGCTTAGATTTATCGGACAACATAACTCAACCACAAAAAATAAAATATCATGTCCCTCCAAATGATTTTACCTCTTATAAATAAGAGACATCTGAACGTTATCATTTTCCATCAGAAAAATGCCAAAAACAAAATATCACAACCTACACACTAAAAAAAATAAGAACAAAATTTATGCAATTAAATGGACAAAAAGTAACAAACAATTAATCAATAATAATAAAATCAAAAACAGTAACAAAAACTTAATGCAATTAACATATTTGAAAATATTTAAGTATATGGACAAAATGTGTATTAAGAGAAAAAGTTGAGGTAAAATGAAAATGTGAATATTTTGCACACATTCAACCTTTTAAGTAATAGTGATAGTGATATAACAAGATATGTTACATGTGTAATTCATATAATAAAGATTGTAACACTATTTTATATATTTATGCAAAAATGTATGTTACAAAATATAATTTAAGTGACAATGTAATTTGTTTAACAATATATGCTATACTTTTTATAATTCATAAAATAATAACATATGTTATACGTTTTGATTTATGTAGTAAAGGTTGTTACACTATTTTATATTCATGTACGCTACATGATAAAATTTACAAAAATTTTAGGGAGACATGAAAATGAGATATGAATAAGTGATAATGTATATGTAGCACACTTGTATTAAATTATAAAAAAGTAATGTGATTATCACTCAATGAATATATGTCATGCAAGAATATCACTTATTAATATCATTTTTTCATGTCTCTTTAGAATTTCTCTAAAAGTTATGTATAACTCGTGTAACAAGATTTATTACACGATACAATTTGTCTAACATAAGCTCTTACACATATAACATAGCTTGTTACGCACGTAACAGACAACATTACACATATAGTAGACATTAGTACCAACATAATAAATATTCTTACACATATGGTGTTGTTACACATGACAAATCTTGTTACACACATTTCACATGTCGCACCTTGTTACACAAGTCACAAAACATTGAGAAATTAGGTATGTTAAAAATTCTAATTCATTTAACAAAGATTGTTAACCTTGTAATTTTAATCCAAAAAATTTAGAAATTGAGTATGTTAAAATTAAAATTTAGTTCACATAACAAAGATTTTTATTATAATCTTTGATACATGTACCATAGTAAATTTAAAAAAAAAAAGAAAGAAAAAAAGAAAAAAAAAAAGAAAGAAAAGAAAAGAAGGATAATACGAAAATCGCCAAACTGGTAGGAAATTTGTTGGCGACATCATGAGAAAATTCACCCGCGTAGCAGTTGTAGCACTCCCGCCGAAAGCTAATTGCTTCTCCTTGTCAATGGTTTATGTGTAATTATTATTTTAATATTCATTACTTCTCATTTTTAGGACATGTCAAAGTTTGTGATTTAATTCACTTTATATTCACAATTGAAGGATACAGTTTGTAATAAGTCCATATCAATAGGGTTTGAGTGTCCATTCAAGATTTAGCCAAAGTTCTACACAAGTTCTGTTTTATCGATACTTTCAGAAGTATTGGTATTTCTACTCTTCAATTGTCATTTTTTTTTTATCATTTTTTTTATCAATACTTTTAGAAGCATCAGTACTTCCACTGTCCAGCTTATCCATGTCATAGGTTAGTTCGACAATTCGTAGGTTAGTTCGTCAATTCGGTTCTAAGAATGTTCTTAATATCCATTATTTACATCAAACAAGGTCAACAGTTTGCAGTGATAGGGTGGTGATTCACCATAGGTCCGCCTCGATAACATAGACATATGCACAACCATCCAAGGCTTCCAAAGAGCTTGTTTAACATATCACATAGATTTCTCCCGAGCAACTAAATTTTTGGAAAACAATGAATATAGAATATTCAGTAAGAAATCTTTACACATGTAAGTTTTCTTTTTTAAAACATGAATTTGGTCCCGAATTATATCATAGACCATCTCAGCCTAAGTGCTCAATATAACTTATTCGGTTAGTACTCGTACCATAATATATGACAAGGTTTTGATCATAGATCACCTAAGTGCCTCAAAAAATCATAACTTATCATGAATATTTGATCATAGGTGACCTTGGTAGTCTCCTACAACTGGAACAAAAAAAAGTGCCTTGGCGCCAAATATTTCATACATCATACATAATTCTTTTCTGAAGCTGATGGGGAAGATCTCGATGTAAACCCTTTTTTTAAAGCACATATGCTTTAATTACTATGCATAAGATGAATTGAATCACATAGCTTACTTCACTTAGTATAACTCATCTCATCATTGGTTCCACCATGAGCAATACTTGACATTAGAGAAAATTCTTTAAATAAAACTTGGTCGCGTGTCGAATATGACAAAATCATAAATACCTTACTCTACTAAAATTAAAATTATTTGTGAAAGCGGAGAGTAAGGGTTGAACCCACAGAGAACGTTGGATATATCGAAGTACTTCGCGTCAACTAGTAATAAAGGGGGGGTTTTTATGAAATTGAACTAAAATTAATAAAAATAAAAGAAGAAAGCTAATAACAAATATTCACAAAGACGAGTAAGAAAATAAACATTAATTCCAATTCTTGATTCAGTTGTGCACTTCACATAAAAGATAGTAATCAATAGTAAAGTCGTTCCTATTCTCTTGTAAAACTATCAACTCTAGGTAACAATAAGTTCTGCTACCTAGATTTTCCCTTAAGTGTGTCTAATTAAAATAAGTTCTTCAATTAGACCAAATCATTTGGACAACTTAGAATAATTCCTCTAGATTTAGAACGATGATTACATGAAGAATTAGAAAAATAGTTAATCTAAGCAATAAATCCGCAAGCTCGATATATTTAACTTAAGGTTGTATTATCCGTAATGATTAACAATCATTAGTTGCTACAAAAATTAGGAGAAACAACAATTACAGATTGAATCCCAATTCTACCAATAGAATATTAAGCATTCAACGTAGTAGGCCTAAACTTGGTCAAACAATCAACATTCATAAACATGAAAATTAGAATAACACAATCAATTTCACAAAAGAATAAGAAATAACGTTACTGGAATTGATTAATTAAAAACAAGAAGTAACAACAACATCCCCTTGAACTTATGGTTTCACTGTGAGGCCGCATGAGCAATATGTGTGGCCGTTGAGATTCTTCTCATTTTTTCCTTTTCATTTCGGCCCTTCAAGTTTTGTTTCCTGACATCTTGGCACCGAGCTCCAAATTTCTTGCAATTTCCGCCCCTTTTTGATTCTTTTCAAGTATTTCCTTTTTCCTATACAAATAAATAAACCAAACATAAATAAATATTTTAACATAATAAAACACAAAAATAAACTACTAGTACGGAGAAATTAAGTAACCTAATAAAGCACCTATCAAATAGCATTATCATCATCATCATAGATTACAAACACGTGAATTTTCTCAAATAATAGCACTATGATCATCATAGATTACAAATACATGAATTTTTTCAAATAATTCATACAAGCATATTTAAAGAACACATACAGAATGGTGTAAAGATCACTCACATCCAATCCACCCTTGGAATTACTTTGCTAGGTTAAATTCTTCTTTCCTTGTTGCCTAGTTCTTTAACACATGATGCCTTCAAATTTTCCTTCTTCTACTTCTATTTTAGAGTGTATAAAGAAGATCTATTGCTTATTTGGAATTAGGGTTTCATTTCTTTTGTCTCCCCTAATTTGAAAGCAAGCAACTTTATGATTTATGATCTTCTTGAATGATTTGTTTCTTATTTCTTGTAAAGGGAAGATAGAGAGTAAGTTATAGAGAGAGAGAGAGAGAGAGAGAGAGAGAGAGAGAGCATGAGATGGAGAGATAGAGGGATGGGTGTGTGGGAAATGGAAGAATTTTAGCTCCTATTTATAGAATATCTTGGGCATTGGTAGGATGAAGTGGCCTAGTGACTCATAAATCTACCCCATGTTAAGTTAGATGAGTCACTAGTTAGGGAAATGGTTGTGCCTTATGTGTATAGACATTCATGCATTGCCCTCTAAAATATTTCCTAACAAAACAATATTTTAGCTCCTTTAGTTTTATCCTAAATTAGTCCCGACTCCCATTTTTCATGAATTTATGTGGGCTATGAACATTTATTATACTACTAAGTCTTTAACATCTAGTTTCATGAGAACTTTACAATACCTTAATCGGACTTAACACAACGTAAGTTATATATGAATCAGTAAAGTAGCTAGACTCTGACATAGTCTTCTAATTTCATACGGTTAGTAGCCACTTTCTAAAATTATTTCAAGAAAATATATTGAACCAAATCTAAATTTCTTAAGTCCTTCAAACGCTTTACTTATAGGACTAAAACTTAGATGAACAATTTGAGATTCGAATTACATTGGAACCTAAACAAAATTGACAAGGGAAACAACCACTCAATTTTGTGCTCTTCTTCATCTTATAACTAATATTGATGACATGTTACTTATTAATTTTTGGCGGGTTGTTACAGCGGTGGTGGGCGACAACAGACATGTTATTATACATGTATTAAATAGACAAATAAAATAAATAAAGAAAAACAAATAGAAATAAGAAATAAAAAAGAATAGAAATAACTATAAGATGCAAGTAATTAATTGAACTAAAATTTTCACTCGTGCGATACACTGATAGAGATATAGAGAAAATGTCATACCTCAAAAGTAGTTTAATAGAGATTTAGATGCTTGATGTCATAAAAGAATATAAAAATTATGACCTTTACAAATGTAATTTGTATTGTAAAAACAAGTGTTAGATCAAATGGTGCCAAAGTCTTTCTTATAATAAAAAATTTGTTATATACATCTAATCCATATAGAATTTTTGCTTAAATGATGTGACTTCCATGTGTTGTGATTATAAATCTCGTGCCACTACATAGTCTAGCCGAATGATCAAAGTTCCGTAAACAATATAACATGAACACAGATCTTTAACTTCAACTCATGGCTGGAAACTCTAAAGCATCATATCTCATTCAAGAACTTAGATTTGTGAAGATCTCAGTGGAAGTTGTTTTTAGAATATGAAGAAATGGTAGCATGACTATCACTGCAATGCATGACAATTGATTAAAATTTATTTAAAATTATATATCAAAATAGATGTTAAATAATTTGTGAACCCTAAAATCATTTTCTATTTTTCCCCTCAAATAAAATGTGTCATTTAGAGTAATCATTTTCCTATCTTCTGGGACTAAAACTTGATGATCATGAGGTAATAATATAGCGTTAACAAAGTGGCCTTCTTGCAATTACGTATAACTTTAGTGATATAATTGTTGATAATTAAAGTGGAGAGACCTAATTGCTACTAAATTAAAGTTTAGTGCTCTAATTATTGATAATTACATATTATTCGTCTATCTGCAAATGAAGTAAAAGTTCAGTGACATTTGGTACAATGAACGTTGTCACAATGTATTTTTTCCCCTTAGTGATAATGGAAACAAAATTATCGTGGATAATTGATAAAATAAAAGGGATTTATATAATCTACTATGACAATAAATTTTGATAGCAGAATTCGTGTTGTGAAGAGAGCTCGCAAGAATATTGAAACATAATAGCCAATTGGATGGAGCTATGAAGTAAAAAAGATTATTCACATGGCACAACCCATTTTAAATATTCACGAATTGATAATATGTTAAAAAAATTCGAAATCAAATCCTTAAATTTTGTTTTGGCTTAGTTATAACAAAATTAGGAAAAAAATGAAAGAGATTTTGTAAATGAGGAGAGAGTGGATATAGTTGGAGTCTTATGAAGCCCACTTTTAGGAGGCAAAAATTGAGAAAATGTCTAATTGTGCCAGACATATTAGTTAATTGTGCCAGATAACTATCATTAAATATATATTCCCAATAATCTAACACGGACATTGACACAGCAGGGAAGCACGGGAATTTAAGCGAAGACCTCAAAAGAAATAAATCTTGGAATCCACCAAGAATTTGGGGAAAACTCAAGAATTTTGTTAATGATTAAATAATTGAACTGATTAAAATTGTGCATAAACTCTCTTTTTGTAGACATGTATGTCTTAGAAAGCAAGTAACATACTGAAAAGGAAACAAAATCTACTTAATTAGGAAAAAAAGAAAAATCTTAATAGAAACAAACGACAAATTAAAACTTAAATTCTACGCTAATAGAACTATGCTTTCATCCTACATCAGAATCCCTCACTTAAAGAAAAACTCGTCTAGATTTTATTTTTTTTATGGGAAGACATGAAATAGAAATATCTTGCTTAACTTGTGTGAGTGGTAGACTCTAATAATAGAATAATCTCTTTTGAGTTCATCCTATAATATTAACGGAGTTAATGAATGATCTTTATGGGCAAGTCGGGCCATTTGAGCATAAGATTTAAGGGAGATTCTAGCATCACGAACATATTTTCTTGGGGCTAAAACATCTTCACCCAAAACTTGAGTTTTGCGATCTGAAAGTGAAATAATGTATCTTGATTCTGTCTGGATATTTTCAATTAGGTGTTGTGAACTATCATGAACAAAACCACATTCTTTAAGACTCTTATCATTGGGATCATCTTTGTTTGGAACTTCAAAATTTAGATCCTCGTGAATTTTACTCATGTGACTCCATGCATCATCGTCATCTCTTTTTGAATCCAAATCACCGTCTTTGATATCACTAACTACATCAACAAGCACATGAGACTCAATGACTTCCACCATTACTTCCCCCTATTTTTCTCGAAACACCAGTTTCATCTTTTGCCAAGTACGACTTGTATCTTTCCTTCATGTTGGCGTCTACATCGAACTTGATCTCACCAATCTGTAGCACCTCTTTGAAATTTACTTACAACAAGATTGACTATCTGATCTTCTGGAACATCCCAATCTACAAAGAATTTATCTATTGTACGCAACCAGTATAGGAGATCATCAAGTTGTAAATCACAAATATATAAAAGGTGGAATCCTCGTAAAACATTTGAATTCCACATTTACCCCTACTATTTTCTTTTAATTCCCAATATGCCCTTTCTTTTTTATTACACTCATTTATTGCACTCTATTAATTAATTCCAATATATTAAAATATTGTGAAACTAAAATATTACGAATAGACTTCTCTTCTTTTGGCTTGATTCTTGACGATTGTAAAGAACTCTCCACGGCTTTTACCGATGTAGAGTTCTCCTGGGTTCGTAGGCTTGCGAATCAAACTGTCCATGATCTTGCTCGAGCAGCTGGTTCTTTGTCAGGCTCTATTCATTATTTTGCTAATCCCCTTATTATCCTTCATCATGTACTTTGTTTGGATGCAAGCGATGACTAATAATCTCTATTTCAAATATATATATTACACTCTATTTATTACATTCTTATTAATCAATTATTATGAAAAAACTAATATATTGTGAAACTTTCCTTGAAACAATTTGTATTTATAATACTATACTTATTACACTGAAGACTAAATTTATTGTGGTTGATTTCAATTTCAACTATTATTTCATAGTGTGGTAATTGTAACTCGCTTTTGAATTTTTTTTAATTTCAAATTCTATTTTAACTTCTAATAGGACATTATTTCCTTAATTTCAATTAGTGTATTATTTAAATTCAATTCCAAGATTAATCTTTAGTTTTTATTGTGAGTAATTTTAGTTCAATTTCAAGATTAAAACAACAATATTAAATACAAAGCTACCATATTGTTAACCCTTTCAGTTAGTATTTTATAAGAAATTTATTTAAATAATACGTTTTAAAAAATCATAAATTATTATAATTTTTTATTGTAGAAGTAATGATATCAAATATTTAAATACTATCAACAGTGATAGGAATCCAAACCTAATTATTTTATTGTTCTAAGATTAGTTTATTGCATTATATATTGACATACAACGTGCAAAGCACGTTTAAATTACTTGCATCCATTAAAATTGGGAATATCAATATATGCTGCTATATCAAATATTCCAATCATGGATATGGCTGAGAAATTTTAAAAGAAACGAATGATAACGAGATGGAGAAAACATGCTATGATACTACTTAACGGAGCCCAAAGCAAGGGAATTCAAGCGAAAACCCTAAAAGAAATAAATCTTGGAATCCACCAAGAAATTGAGTTTTTCTCAAGAATTCTATTATTGATTGAATAATTAAATTAATCAAAATTGTATGTAGACTCTCTTTTTAATTGACATGTATATCTTGGAAAGCAACTAAAATACTGAAAAGGAAATAAAATCCTACTAAAGTAAGGAAAACAATTAAAATCCTAATAGAAATAAACGAAAAATTAAAACTTAAATTCTAGGGCTAATAGAACTACGTTCTCGTCCTACATCGGACATTCGGGGGGGGGGCTTAAATCTCAGTTGAATTAATATAGAGCAATTTTAGTGTAGGGTGAAAAAAAGTCAAGAGAAAAAAACACAGTGAAAAAATGAGGGGGGGGAACTTATTCTCGTATAATGTGTATGGAAAAAATTTATGGGAAAAAAAACTTTTATTTAGCTCCACAATTAGGCACATGATAACCTTTAATTAATTATCATACTTTTTCAACATAAAAAGTGTGAGGGGAAATTGGCCAAATGAGGGGCCAAATTCCCCCCCCCCACACAAAAGGTTTACCCATCCCAACACTATTTGTTACTGTAGGGTGAAAGAAATAAATTTTTGGTTTTTCACTCTACATTATTTGTGCCCTGACTGTTCTCCACTTCAATTAAAATCAGGCTTCCGGAATTTTCACTTTCAGGCAAAAATGTTATAGGTATAGAATATGAGTTGTGCCATTTGTAACAAAAGATTAACAGAATGCTTACGACGTAACACACTTGACAACATCTTAATTTTCAACATAAAAATAATAAGGTATTAAAAGTACGATACGCTTATAGTATCATACGCTTATGTGGCGTGCTTAGACATTTCATTATTTTTAAATCAATGATAGTCACATGAACCATGTCTCTTTTTATATTTTTGTCAAATTTTTCTTACAAATAAAATTTTCTATAGAATATTATGCACCAATATTTGACGAGAACTTTAGGAGTGGGAAGGGGATCCCCGCAATCATTCTAGATGTACTCTGATAGATGCTAGTAAAAAATCCCCCCCCCCACCCCACACGGGGGGGGGGGGAAATAAAAGAGGAAGAAGAATATCACACACCAATATATTATTATGGAATGATTCTGATTAGATAAAACAATAGATAATAAGTGTATTAAAAAGAACATGTGGTTTACACAATTACTATTGATTTAAAAGTAATGTAATGTATTAAAAAATAAAATCATATCATATGTCAATTTTATTTATTTATTTTTTACATGTGTTTTTGTTTAAATAACACAAACTCATTATTTCGTGGCAATACATGGGAAGTTCCAACAACTATTAGTATGGAGTAATTCTAGAGAGAC
Source organism: Nyctanthes arbor-tristis (assembly GCA_963692815.1). NCBI lineage: Eukaryota > Viridiplantae > Streptophyta > Magnoliopsida > Lamiales > Oleaceae > Nyctanthes > Nyctanthes arbor-tristis. The sequence continues at coordinate 26,446 of CAVNYN010222342.1, forward strand.
ATGAAAATAGGACATTATTAAGTGACATTCTCATATGACACATATTCATTAGGTGATAATTATATGACTACTTTTACATCATTTAATACAAATATATCATATAAAAATGTCTCATTTTCATGTCTCCTAGAATTTCTCTTTAGTATGAGCCTTTATATGAAGAGAGGCACTCCCCCTTTTATAATTACACCTGCTAGTATTGCCACACAACGAGAAGGGGGGATGGAGCCCTGTCCGACAAGAGAAGTGGGGGCATTTCTGGAATTTCGCTCAGTCCCGTGTCGAATTCAACAGCTGAAAATTAATAAATGCAAGGGAAAATAGAGACAAATCTCGAATTTTTCTGTTTTTCCTATAGTTTTAGATTGTTTACAGGATAATGAAACGAAGTAGGAGCTGCTATTTAATAGCAGTTTTGTTGATTTTGATAGTAAACGAATCAGAACCGGCACCACGGGCATATAGGAGGGACCCAGGGCACCCGCAGTGGCACCATGGAGCATTTCAAGACGTTAAGGATTCCGTCCGATCCGATGTCCGCCAAATGCTTCATTCCCGAGCTGAGGTACATATCGAAACCTATTTCTTTGTTTCATTCAAGTATTCAAAATTTCTGTTTGTTTTCGTTTCCGTTGTTAGCTGAATTCGAATTTTTGTTTAGTAGCTTAGCTAGGTTTACTTTCGGAATGTTCCAATTTTTTGTTTGATTCAATGACGCCAGATGCTAGTGGGATTGAAATTTACTCGTTTTTAATGTTTTTTATTTGTCCCCTAACACTCTTAAAAATTTTTGTAAACTGTTTAAATAAAATAAAACCTGTAGAATTGTGTTAATTCCTTTTGTATAGCACAACAAAACTGATATTTACAAAAATTTTTAAGTTTGCAGAGATCATTCTTTCTCAAATCTATTATTTAAACATGCTATACCATTCTATGGAATTCAAATAAGTCAGGGTTAGAGTTATTTCCTTCGTCTTATTAGTACCATTAACCCCACCATTGTTATTGTGATCATCATGGTGATCATTGAATATTTCATTCTAGATTTTCTGGGAAGTGCACAGATTTATTGGAAAGACCAAATACTGTACATTCTATTTGCGGTATTTCCTTTAACTAAAACTTGTGCTTGAAGCCACGGATCTCTGTTTCATCTCATTGAATGTTTTTAGAGTAATTTACATTCTATTCTTCTTTTTTTCCTAATTTGAAAACTGATGTTTCATTTGTTTGGTTGACATTGACAGGGTTGAATTCTTTTAAGATTTTTTTGTTTTTATGATGTACATGATCGGTGTGGATGTCTAATCAAATCATATCCTCTCTTTTGCAGGTACCATTTCAAGTACCTCTTGAAGTTAATGTAGTCCTTATTGGTTTCAACGGGGATGGAGGCTATAGGTATACTATAGATTCTCAAAAACTGGAAGAGTTTTTGAGAGTAAGCTTTCCATCTCACAGGCCCTCATGCTTAGAGACAGGCCAACCACTTGATATTGAGCATCACATGGTCTTTAGTGCATTTCCTGTAAGCTTCTTTATCTCCACAATATGTATGATTGTACTTGATCAAGTTCTTGCAGTATGCCTGTGGATATTATTGCTTCTGTGTATGCGAGAGTATCTTCTGTAGTTGTGGTAGTTCTAACACACGTATTGGGAGAATAATTTTCTCTCATATATTTGTTTAGTATCATGTACGTATATATTGACACATAAAATTGAGGGATTCAAAAGTAGTTTTAGGCACAAACAATGATATAGAGCATGTCTTTTTGTGCTTCTACTCTAAAAGAAGCAGCAATACTGTGGCTTAAAAAAAGGCACAAGGAACCGGTATAAATTTGGCTTATGTTATATATGCTCTGGAGGTGCCTGAATAATGAGCCGTACAGGGATGGTGATCATTAATATTTCTGGTTTCCAGATTTATCAGTGGTTACTGATTTATCTAAAAGGGTGTTTGATTCTCATTATTGCCCAAGATCATGGAAAAATTATAAATTTCACCTACCGCTTGATTTGACAACTACACAATTACAACCACACATTTCAAACTTATTTAAGTCTATCACTCATTTTACCTCTTTCTTCATTATAAATTCTCCATAATCTAGGGCCAATAATGAGAATCAAACACCTTAGTAACTTTTGAGCCTTAGACTGAAAAGGAGTGATGATAGTAATGTGCCAAAGAATATAAGTCGAAAGGAATATGCCATCCCTGAAAGAGAATTGAAAAAGGTTAATGCCAAGATAGGCAACATGCTGGGGAAACAAAGATGGAAAGAGAACTTTTTATCATGTGATACTCAGTCCTTGTTTGCATACTCCTACTTTCTCCTACTTTATGAAATTTGAACTTGGTCAAACCAATCACATCCAAATGTCTCCTGGGACCCACACACAAATCTCCACCATTCAACTCCTCTCATTCTCTCTTATTTTACATAAAAATGCATTTATGTGAATGCATACACACGCTCAGAGAGATCTTAATTCACTTCTCATTACAGGCTGGGCAGCCAGAACTGATAGCACTAGAGAAAACACTGAGATCAGCAATGGTTCCTGCTGGCACTGCTAGAGAGGTGACACTTTGCTTCCAGACGCTGATTTTGACTCACAAGGAGTCTCTAGCTTATTAAATTCTGGTTAAAATTTTCTTTCACTTCATGACTTACAGGGTAATTTTGGAAGGGAAGTTCCTTTATTTGAGGTGGATGCAACAACTGTTGAGCCAGAGTTTGAGAAGCTATATTCATATCTTTTTGACATAGAAAATGGGGGACGTTCCATGGAAGAAGTGGACAGACCTTGGCCAACTGCAGTGTTTGTTGTTAACTTCGATAAGGTATTGTTTATTCATCTTGCTAGTTCATTTCAAAGTTTAGTAAAAGGATGAAAGATATACTCCCTCCATCCCAAATACATGGTCCACTAGGCTTTTTCACAAAGATTAAAAAATGTGTTGGTAAGGCACGTTTTGTGATCCATGTTCCTAATTTTGTCCCTATTTAATGAGTAGAATACAAAATTGATTGTTGTAACTAAAGTATTAAATAGGGTTAGATTAGTAAAGCAATATAAATTAGACTTTTTAATATGGAAAGAGGTCCATCTATTTGGGACATCCTAGAAAGGAAAAGTGGACCATATATTTGCGATGGAGGGAGTAAATTTTTTTTCTGTAAGCATCTGGAATTTGAACCAAGTAATCCACAAACTACTTGTAGTTTGTAGTTTCTCTGAATACTTTCATTTTTTAATGGGCCAATTTACTCCGTGCTTCTTGTCAGGTGCGTACAGATCCCAGGAATAAGGAACTTGACCTTGGCAGTTTAATGTATGGCAGAATCACACAACTAAATGATGAGGAGATTAGAAAACAAGAGGGAGATTACATTTATCGGTATCGTTATAATGGCGGAGGTGCATCTCAGGTTTGGCTTGGATCTGGAAGGTATGTAGAAGAGATACTGGCTCCAGTGCAACTTTGGCACTGTATTTCATAGGAATATCTCATTCTTTTTCTAGCATTTCAGAATTTCCTATGTATCTCGAGGATGAGAGGAAGAATCCTGAGCATATAGTGAATTTTACTCGTATCGGAAAGATCTTCCTGAACATATTAGTTAATGACATACTCTTATGAATCATTGTAGTTGAGTAGGTTCTCTATACTTTGATGTTCCTCAAGAATCTCTAATCACGGGAGGTGCTTCAAAATAGGATAACATGAAGAAAGTTTAACGGAAAAAGAAAAAGCACTTTGAGTGAGAAGAATTTATTTAGCAAGACCTGAAGACTGCCATTTTCTTCTTGATAATGTGGTGGACCATGTAAGTTATATAGCTAATGGAGGTCCCGTATTCCTTCCATTGAGTAGAAATTCCTTTAGGATTGCAACCAATAAGGATATCCTTTTTCTGCATGATTTCTTATGATATTATAATATACCTTGAACTACTTCTATGCATTATCTAGTAAAGATTGGTTAGGAAGCAACTTTTCATGTGTGTCCTTTGTTCAATCTTCCTGCTCATGAGTCATATAGCGTATAGCATGTACACATCATAGTTTAAGGCAGGATTAAGTCAGTTGCTTTAAAATGTATTCTGAATTGTTCTTCCTTGCAATGAGAGAATTTCTAGTACTCGAGAAATATTAGTGTTTGGTAGTCCACCTTTTCATTCATTGACGTGCGTATTCCATGTAAAGGAGATTATGTGAACTTACTGCTTTTACTTTTTATATTTTTGGGTAAATTGAGGTTTGTTGTGGTTGACCTCGCCGCCGGGCCCTGTACATATGGGAAGATTGAAACTGAAGAAGGAAGTGTTAATATTAAAACTGTGCCTCGACTACAAAATCTATATTTACCCAGATCAAGTGCAGGAAGCGAGCAGTCAGCCCATGACGTTTTCATTGGACAACTCGCAGCTGTAATTGCAACTACAGTAGAACATGTTATAGCGCCAGATGTTAGGTATGCTTGTCATGTACACTGACTTATAAATTGGGGCAATCTTCTTAGCCCTGATGTGCAAGGTTTATAGTATAATATATATCAAATATTACATTTAATTTGTCTATTAGTGTGTGTAACCAAAAGCAAGTATATTTATGATTCAAAGCCTGAATTAATTGATTCTCACATTAGGCTGTTTAATACTTCATCCTGTGTTATAGTAAAAAACTTGGACAATTTTTTTTCCCATTTGTTGTTTTTGGTAACCATCCTTTTTTTTTTT
>CAVNYN010222345.1:0-31792 GCA_963692815.1 Nyctanthes arbor-tristis
GATCTGATGTGGGATGTCCATAATTTGTTCTTCAAACCAACATCATCTTCTGGGGATGCAGCAGTTTTCATGTTTAGGACGAGGAACGGATTGGGCAGCAGATTGTGGATGGCGGAGAAATATTTGGAGATGAAAGAAGAAGAATATATCGGCTTCTCTTTATTGATCTGTGCTTGTAAGAATACTACATGAAGAACAGAACGAATTCCTTTTACGGAACTACATATTCTTTTACCTTATTGTTTCTTGAAAGCTTATTCAATATTGGAAACTTTGTTTTATACAATCGAGTTTATGTAAATGTTCGCATTCATGCTCGATGATTCTTTTTTCTTTTCCTGATAAAACACCGTCTTAACTTCAATGTGGTTTTTTGACCTGTATCTCTATTAGATGGGAGGGTTCTTAACTTCAATATGGTTTTTAGACCTATATCTCGATTAGATGGGAGAGTTTAGATTCCCGTGGGCTTTTATTAATATCCCAAAAAAAAAAAAAAAAAAACATAGGGAGAGGGCCCCCCGGGGTTACTGTTTGTTGATTCATTGATATGTGGTAGTATATGTGTTTTTTTTTTTTTTTTTGAAACGTGTAGTAGTATATGCTTGTTTCCTTGTTTTTGCTGGCTTTGGTGGGGAGGGGTTGGAACTTGGAATTGAAGCTAGAACTTGATTTGACTGTGAAATATATGAAAATTTTTAAAAATTTCTCCAAGATTTTGAACAAAACCTATCTTTCATGTGGTTTGCGTCGATGTACTCTACATGTATTTTACAAATCCATACAATGAAGAGCAATTCTAGAGAGAAATGAAAAAGAGACACTAATGAGTGACATTCTTATGTGGTACACATTCATTGGGTGATGATACATGATTACTTTTTTATCATCTAATATAAGTATGTCATAAAAGAATATTACTCATTAATGTCTATTTTTCATGTCTCTCTAGAATTTTTGATGTGATGAATGCATGCTATATAAGATGAAAGCTTTCGTAACTTTTTATGAAAGTTTTTTAGCACTACTCATGAAATATATCTATATATATATGTGTATATATATATATATATGAAAAAAAGCATGTGTTGAACGAGGCACTTGATGAAAACTGAATTCTATTTGGGCGTGAGAGGCTATGTTGAAAATATATAAATAAAAATATTTGGTACCTTTTTCTTCAAGCTTATAGTATAATTCCGAGACAATATTGCACTCTCTATTCTACCAGAGATGCCTCATTTGCAAAGGACGTATCGATGGCTTAAGTGCGGCCACACAATCATTATAAGAATTACTCCAATTATATAGTTCACTTTATTAGCTCACGTAGATTAAGAATTGTATTGGAAATATATATTTTGTAATTTGTGCTTTTAATTTAATGAGCAGAATTTAAAATTGATAGTTTTAATTAACTATTAAATTAGAGTTAATTAGTAAAATAACATTAATTAATATTACATTAAAATAGAGCAATTCTATGGGGACATGAAAATGATGCATTATTAGGTGACATTTTCATGTGGCACATATTTATTGGATGATGATTACATAGTTACTTTTTCATTATCCAATCAAATGTATCACATAAGAATGTCACTTAATAATATATCATTTTCATGTCTTCCTAGAATTTTTCATTAAAATAACAGAGGGAGTATTATTAGCATTGGTGGCATAGCATTTGGCAAATCTTGACGTTGGATTCTCATACCATAATTAATTTTCGTGTCTCAAACTGATTTATTATTATTAAACCCACAATATCTCTTTATTTTTCAGGAAAAATAACTTCAAACAACATTTTACTAAAATAAAAATATTTGGAGTCAACGGCGAGTTCCACTTCTTATATAGACTAAGGGTGTGTAAAAAAATCGGGACTAGTTGAACCGGCCTGAAACCAGACCGAACAGGTCGGTCCAGTCGAGGCTTTTGGGCCAAAATGACCTGTTCGATCCGGTCCGGTCCGGTCCCGGGTTTTCATTTGAAAACCCAGAAACCCGGTCAAAGACCGGTTGACCTTCTTTCTTTCTTTTTTTTTTTAAATTGAAACCCGATTTTCACTTTTCATAATGTTCAAGAGGTAAGAATTAAAACTATTTCCTTTACATAGTTATTTGCACAAATGTCCATCTAATTTATAAGCCCCAATTATTTTACCTTTTTTATAAAACTTTCAATGTGGGACAATCATTTAACTTAAAACTAAATATAAAGGACTAAGACAATTATTAATTTGCTTCAAAGTCTACAAAATTTTATTTACATAGTCACTTGCACAAAGGGTCATCTTATTTATAAGCTCCAATCATATTATTTTTTTTACAAAACTTTCAATGTGGGACAATTAAAAAGTTAAAGTAATACCACTAAATTTCTTTTTCAAGTTGCGCTCTTCCGATCTATAAACTTCTTTAAAAATCATCATTATTTTATTATTTTTAAGCAATAGCTAAGAACAATTGTGTTAATATATAATGTTACTAGAATTTGTAATATTTTAAGGATTTTGTTAAAGAAAATTATTCGAATTTATTATATTTTTGTTAACTCTATTTAGGTTATATGCTATTATTATATAAAATATATATTTATATATACATGTGGAGAATTGTGCTTATACATCTTCTTATTTATTTAAGTGGTTTTCTTATTGGTAACAAGTGTAAAATGGATTTTCTTACTTTTATTTGAAGTAGTAAGTGTTATGTATTTTTGACAATTAAATCATTTTTGTAATATTTAATCTCCATAAATGCATAATAAAGTTGGAATTTTCCATCTTTTGTCTTTTGAAAATATCAAAATTGTATCATAAAATTGTTAAAATTATAAAGTAAATATAATATTTATAATTTTTACATTTATTTTCCAATTTAAGATACATATTTCAAATATTTAATAATTTTAGATTTGTTAAAATAAAAAAAATGAGAAACACAAGTAAGCATAGTACTTCTACCTTACGGATGTATGTTAATACTTTCGTTGCATATAAAGTACTTCTATTTGTTTGTTTTAAACTTTGTTTATATGTGTTTTTAAGTTACTAAGTCTACAGAAATTTTTTTCACAAACCTGGAAAAGCCGAAAAAAACCGAATTCATTACCTGAGCTCGAACAGGGACCGAAACCGTTTGGGCTTTCCATTTTTGGGACCGGGACCTGTACCGAACAGAAGATGTTTGGTCCGGTCTTGATCCTTCAAAAATCTAGGACCAAAACCCATTTGCACAGCCCTAATATAGACTAATAAAAACAAAAACTAATCCATCTTATTAGTTCAAGTCACAAATATGGATAATACTATATATTTAAACTGGAAACTAATATCCAATCTAATTTGAAAAGGAAACAAAATAGGTTTAGAGCTTGTTTAATGCTCTTTATTAGTTAAAATAAGGAAAATTTATAATGAGTAGAGAGGTACAATGTGTATTAGGAATGTAAAAAAGTTTAAAATATGTAATTATAATTAAATAATTATTAAATCAAATAGCAAATCATTGATAAGTAAAATTATAAATTGATAAAATAAAAAATATCAAACTAGCTCTTAATTAACGGGAGAATCATTTAAAATATCTCTCATAAATTATATAATATATCATAGGAAAGCAAGGTCAAAACAGGCTAACAACGCCCAGGTGATCAGCAAGTGCTTACAGAAAAGGAAACAAAAGATTCTTGCAACGGTCATCAGTCCTCACATTATTATATTACTATATATATAATAATAGTCCGGAGCAAAGATTTGAAGCTAGCGTTCCTCTACCCATTAATTACTTGCTTCGGTTCAATTCTGCTTACCCCTGATTCTCCTTCCCCTTTGGAAAATTACTTCTGTGGATTAAAATAAGGTAATTAATTAATTAATTGATTGATTTCTGTGGTTTTCTGTTTTTTTACTTTGTCGGAGGGGTTGATTTTACTACTGATTCTGGGAATCAGAAGGACGAACCTACTATTACTGCCGTTTATGAGTTTGATTTTGTTCAAAATTTTCTCGAAATTTCTTTCATTGTTTGAACTCGTCTGATACCTGTCTTCGTTGTTCTTCAAAGAAACTGGAAATTTCGAGGGCGAAGAGGGATTTTTGTTTCCTGTAGGAATTGAAGATACACAAATTTGTAGACAAACAGAAATTTTTCTAACTTTCCCCCGATAACTTGTGATTTATCTGAAAATAGATAATCTGATTATTGGGATTTGTGGACGAGCCAAACTGTGCTTGCAACTCATAAGGACTGAAAAGGCACGTCGACTTGCCTTCGAGAACAGAAGTAAATGCTTGATGAAGAAGGCCTATGAACTCTCAACTCTATGTGGTGTCCTAGTATGCATGATTCTCTATGGACCGGCACAAGGAAACGCCAATGTCAAGCCAACTATTTGGCCTGAAAATCAAGGTGTGATTGAGAATTTGATCGATTCCTACAAGAAGAGATCAGATGATGGCTGCCGGCGAAAAAAAACCTGTAACTTATCCTTCTTTTACAAGGATAAACTGAAGAAGGTCGAGAAAGAGCTTGCAGAAACGCGCAAAAAGAATCTGGAAACTCGGTACCCAAACTGGGATGACAGTTATAACTCCTTAACATATGAAGAGCTGAACCATTTTAGTGCTCTTCTCCATGCTAAGATGGAGACTGTCAAGTCGCGAATCGAATTGTTCAAAGAGGCTAAACGCACGACGAACCATGATCAGATTCAACAAAGCATGTTGTATTATCAGCAGCCATCTTTAATGTGCCTACTTATGATCAACAAGTTCTCGATTTTTCACTTAACCAAAGGGTGATGACGATGATGATGATGGCAGGGAACGAAGGTGGATCGAGCAGCAACTATATGTGTAATAGTGAAAATTCTTTCGGCTATGAAACCGGGCTCTTTCCTGTTCACGGTGTTGAGCAATCGATCTTCTCTTCTTTGCCAGAGTTGGCGTCGATGCAACACTACTTGCAGTATCCTCTGTTTTCGAGTCATCCTGTTCAAGTGCAAGATGATAACGAGTGATGCTTATCAAAAAAAGGCATAGATTTTTGGCTTAAGAATCCATAATATTGTCTAGAGCATTAGGATTTGATGGTTGGCTAAGACATTTTAGCTGGAACTTGTAATTGAGTTCTGATTTATCTCATTAATTCTGCTGATTACAATATAAGAAAATGCCAATTTGATTGAATATTTGAAGTTTTTTGTGTTCTAATAGACAGAAACGTATTTGATCATGACAAAAGGTTCTAAAAATTTGCTCCAAAAGAAGCCAATAAGAAAACTAGAATGATGATTTTAAAGGGTTAACCAACTTAAAATAATGTTAGTCGTGAATAGACCTTCTTAATGCCGAGGGGGAAAAGTGAAAAATAGGGGGAAAAGTGAAAAATAATGGGTTGTATCATTACACGAGTTCATTGAAGTTTTACTGTACTTGCAATTGGAAAACTATGTTTCGATCACTAGCTTTTAGACCGCGTGTAATTTTATTCACTCTATTTAATAAGGGTATCTTTATTATCTGTTAAATGGAAGTTAGAATTATTAAGAAAGAGAGAAGGAAGAGTTAATGGGGGAGAGGGCGAGAGAGTGGGTTAAACTAATAATTAGGATAGAGGATAAGATTTTTTTAGATTATTGCCTCGGATATTGACTTATTGGTTAACTTATTTTCTTTTTTCTAGATCGGAAGAGCTTTTTTCTCTTATTTGGATAAATTCTAGCCGATATTTTAATTGAAACATATTCAATATATAGGTATTAAATTAAAGATCTCGTCCAATACTTTAATATGAGTTAATTTACAAGATCTATTTATAAGTATATAACCCTCTAAAATACATAAAAAAAAAGAATAGATAAAATTATCAATTCTATATATATATATATATATATATTTTAATTTTTATTCATACACTTCTTTTCAATCCTAAATTCAAGAAAATCCTAAATGATATCTACAAGTTTTTTTTTTCTTTTTTAAACCCACCCTTTTTCTTATTTAGTTCAACTAAATAATATCAAATCAAATTATTGAAGCCAAAAGTGGGTGAAGCAAAAATGTAAAAAAAAAAAAAAATGTAAATATCAATTAGAATATACTTGAATTAATAAGTTTGAAAGAAAGGTAGGAGTCAAAATTTAAAAAAAATAAAATTAATACTTTTAATTGTTCTCTTTGATGCATTTTATCGAACAATATATTTATAAATGGATCTTAAAAATTGTCTTATATTAAAGTAATCTACAAGATCTTTAATTTGAGACATATGTTAGATATATTTTGATTAAAATATCAACCTGATTTCGTCCAAATAAGAGATTTTAGAAAGGGAAACTTTTTTTTTTTTTAAAGTTAACTGATTACAAAGCAATAATCCAAAATTTTACCCTCTCTCCTAATTATTAATTTAACCCACTCTCTCCCCTGTTAACTCCTCTCTCTCTCTCTCTCTCTCTCTCTCAATAATTCTAACTTCCATTTAACAGATGGTAAAGATAACCAGTTAAATGGGATGAAAAAAATTACACTCAAGTAGACCAGTATTTCATTCACTAACTTTTGCCATTAAATCATTCAACTTCAATTACCAACAATTAAAATTACTGAAACTTTAATTAATTCCAACGGTTCATTAACATCATGTGCTGTAAGTCATCAACGAATTAAATTCTAAGAAAAATTGAAACTCAATATACCAAATGGGACGTATCGGGAGAAGAAAAAATTAAGGAATAATTTGAGGGTTCAAATGATTTTGAAGTATTTATTTAACTTCTATATATATTAACCAATTGAATGTGAACATGCTAACGAGTTACTACACGTCAACCTCAAATTGCGACAAATTGAAGTTGAATGATCTAATTGTTATTAAATCAAAATTTAATAATCCAATTACAAGTAACAATGTTACGTGTGTAACATAAAATGTGCAACAACTTATGATCTAATTGCTACCAAGATTTTTCTTCAATGTAATACATATTTTGCAAATTGTATGTTGAAAGGCTTTTAATGAAGTTGTGCATATGATTTATCTTCTATAAAATGTTATTCTTGTGCAAAGTTGTAGGGAAAGAAACACAAGTTCATATATGATTCAAACATGGCTTTTGGGTTAGTGAAAATGTTATCTTACTCTTTCTATAATGTAAATTAAAAATGTAATTTTTAAGTGTTGATAATTTGATTTTTTTAAAAAAGTTTGTAAAGCCCATTTAGTTTCAATGAAGAAGTTGACTTAATCAACCATGATTTTTAATGGGTGCTGAAAATTTTATTTTCATCAACGAACACACATTGAATTAGTTGCGAAAATACTGTTCATATCAATTCAATAGAAAATTTATTCAATGTTGGCTCGACTTCATGTTTGAGAATACCGTTAAGCGAGGTCACGATTGGTATAATATTATTTTTTATGCTTTAATTATCAAGTTAAACTTTTTTGAACAAATAAATGATGATTCTCGTGACACAAATTATCAGCCAAAAGTGCGTGGATTTGTAAAATGATTGAGCAAGATGATTCTCTTTTCAACCGTTCTAATAGTCAAATATTTTGTTATTTAATTTGACACCGGTTTAATTATTTGATATAGTTTTAATTTTTTGATACAATCTCCATGTACGCTTACCAGTTACAAGGAAATATTATGTAGTTTAGAATTTACTATTGAATATTGTTATTGAAATCATGTTTAGTGTTGCATGTATTGCTTATGTATTTTCGACCATTGTACAAATATTGCTCATTTGTACTTTAATTTTGTAATAGTTATATTTTACACATTTTTTATCTTTACATCGCACGGGTGCTTTACTAGTTAGTTTTTAAACATTAGTTGACAAATTTTGGGAGTTAATTTTAATAGTAGGGATGTTCTTCGCAAAAAAAAAAAAGATCATTTTGAGCGTAACCAACGCAAAAAAGGGAAAATTCAATATAAGTAGCTACATTTGTAAGAAATTGGAAAAATTCTATCAATTGTAACTATTTGGTCTTTGTAGTTGTTATTGAAAAAAATTACAAAAATACTTTATCTCTAATTTTGAAGATAATAAATTTCGAAAAAAATAAAAAATCCAGAAACAATTAAAAAAAATCGAAATGATTAAATGATATTCTAAAACAACAAGACTCTTGTCTATTTAAAATTCCTTAATTCTCTTTCATCCATAATTATCGTCAATTACATCCGTTTCTCTCTCATCTAACAATAACCATCGACCTGAACCGGAAGAAGACAATAGAGAGAAGAAAAAATATCTACAAATTACATACTAAACAATCAAGGAAAGATTCTCGTACAGGAGGAAAGGAAGAAATCGCAAGGATCTGTTTAATAGGTTACACACGATTAGCCATGTTGAACACAGTAAGTGAAATTTGTTATAATTTGATTTCAAACACATACACATGCAATCGTACTCAGTGGATGAGTTGTTAATCTTTTGAATTAGTTTTCTCTTGTATTCTATTCTTCCACTTACCACACATATAATTAGTTTTCTTCCCTTGTTCAACTCATGTAATTTACTACAACACTGTGTTCTCGAAATAGTAGATGATTTGTTATTCTTTTGAATTAGTTTATACTTGTATTCTCGTTCTCCAAGTGAGTACGCATATACTTGACTTGTTTACACATTGCTTGGTCATTTTTCGAGTCATGTAATATGTTAAAGTACTTTGTATTTTACTAACTTGTCATTAAACAAGTTACATAAACAGCATAATTAGAATACAGAAAATAATTAGAATGTAATATGCCTAGGCGCATATACTTGGCCAGGTCATACGTTGCTTAGTCATTTTTCGAGTCATGTAACATGTTACATTACTTTGTATTTTATTACACATTACATTATGTCATTATTTGTATTATGTTATCTTATGAAGTTGTAATTTTCCATTTAGGTGACCGTCTATCATAGGAACTACCATCTATGTAATTTATTACAAATCACATAATCTTTGTAAAAACAATTTAAGAACTATTCAAATAAATTTGTTACAAATCTATGTAATTTATTACAAATCACGTAATTTATTCAATACTAAAAGTTCTAAAAATATATCGAAAAATCTAAACGAGATAAATCACATAGACTACCATCTATGTAATTTATTACAAATCACGTCCAGGATCTGATGGTACCATTCTCCTTCTCCAAGATGATCAAGTCCCCCACTTCGAATTTTTCAAAGACAGAAAATGGGTGAAGATCCCGCCATCAAAGAACAACAGAATCTTCATAAATACAGGTGATCAAGTAGAAATTTTAAGTAATAGAGCTTACAAAAGTGCTCTGCACCAAGTCATGGCTATGAAGGACGGAAGCAGACTCTCCATTGCCACCTGTTACAACCCCACTGCAGATTCAATAATTTCTCCATCTCCAAAGCTATATTTACCCAATCATTTCCGCTTCCAAGATTACCTAGACCTTTATATCAAAACTAATTTTGAAGACAAGGGTCTCAGGTTTGAGACCATGAAGAACATGGCGAATGGACACTAGAGCATGCTTGGTATTTTATATTGGACAGGACCGGGGAGTAAATGGACAAGATTCATTTTCTTTGTCATCCTTTGTACTGTCCAATCAACTTACTAAACATTCCATTTAGTGTTCTTGCAATAGGGAAATAATTCTTAAAGCTGCTACATGTAACAGTCACTTACTAAACTGTGTCAAATAATTTTCTTAGCCGTTTGTCTTTCCAGTTTACATTATCAAAGTTCAAGTGAAGCTGTTGTAAAATGCTTTTTCAACTTCTTTTTTACAGATTGTATGATGGGCATTTTCAATATATAAATCTCTGTTGCTCGGACACGGCTGAAAGGCCGGCGCACCCGTGTTGACACGACTCGACACGGATGCGGGTCGGATCCCTGAAATTCCAAGCGGACACGGCAAAAGACTACCAGAGAATATTATGACTGCAAAACCTTAGGGCTTAGAGAAAAGGGGAAGCTTACCACTTACGGGATCTGTTGAGGCAGAAGCAGAACTAGTGAGGGACGACTGGCAGGAGAAGTTTCAGTCGCCAATCCACCGTAAAAGCCGCCCGTGTGTGAAGTCGTACGCCACCAAATGTTGGAAATGGGTTTAGCGTAGAAGAAGAAGCGTTTGAAATACAATTTTACCCTTACTCCATCATTATGGGCCTTTTTGAGGTAATAAGCTGGCCCTATAATTAAAAAAAAAAAAAAAGAAAAGATGGTCCAATAATGAAACAACATAGTGTTTTGCATTATTTTAAATTCCAGAATGCCGTGTCCCTGCACCAGTGTCTAAAATTTAGATTCTTTTCAGTTGTGTCCCCGTATTTTAAGTTTTTGAAAATAAAAAATCCGACACTCAAATCCGTGTCCAAATCGGACACCCGCAACAGAGTCCGAGCAACATAGATATAAATATCAACTTTTATACATTTCCTTCCCATTTTATTCTGAACATTGCCAAAGACATTGCTCACAGAAAGCAAACAGGCAACCAGCTGTTAAATTATCAGTCATCAGAACAAAACAAAAACACTTAAGCCGTATACATAGACATCATAAGAAATGTAAACATTCATTCAAAGAAGATCTTTATACATACATCAAACCAGAGGATAATAGCCATCTCGTCTGTTCAATAATAAGAAAATGAAACATTGTTCGAAATTTTCATTTCCTTCGTTTAGATAAGCACATCCAACATACTCAGACAATCTGACATTAACACCAGGAGCCAATAGACACAGTGGCTTCTTAGAACTACTCATTTATTAACACAGGAACCTCACCTCCGATAACCCTCCAAGGTCCACCATAAAACTTTGGTTTCATTAAGGGTACAACCTCACCAGGGTATGTCGGAAAATCTAAACGAGATAAATCTAAGAACTCAAGATTATAACAGGTTTCAACCAATTCCCTCGTTTAATGACACACATATCTTTGAAGGGAATATTACAGCAATTTTTTGATTAATCCGGAAACCAAAAAAAAAAAAAAAACCATAACATCCTACACGATCTAATTCGTCGAAATCTGGAAAATCCGGAGAAATACATATCGTTCTATACCAGCAAAGTACCACGGCCAAAGAACTGGAAAGTAACTGGCGTATCAATTACACAAGCTCCGCCGCTGCAATTAGACACGACCTGCGAAGAGAATGAGACCATTACATTCCGTTACCCACCTTACCGATACAATGCTGTTACTAAGCCAGCGAGAAGAATGAGACCCAGACAGAAAAACAACCGATATTCCTTCCCTACGCTACGAGACCAGGACGATGGCTATGGCGAGAAGAAGCGTAGAAACTGGTGAGACCGAGCCCTTCGAACAAGGGATTCTGATCGTGGAGAGAGAGCAAATAATTAATAATAAAAGCATAAATTAATTAATAAAAAAAAAATTTTAAATGGATGATCAATGAACGATTCTCCTCAGTAAAATACCGGACCCTTTGTAATTTCCTAATTACAAACTAAAATAAAGATTAATCAAATTATAATGGTCAATGAGTGAGTTTTGACTAATTACCACACGCAAAAACTTAATAAGCGAAGGTATTTTGCACAAAAAAGTTCATAAAATGATTGGGCCCTTTGATGTTTGGGCCCAAGCACAAGATATGTGGGCTTATGATCAAATCTAGCCCAGAATGTACTAATAATTTATTTTTAATACAGTTCAAACAACTTTAGGGTGTGGTATAGATTTGAATTGAGAATACCAATTATGGTAAGGGACGCTCTTACACTTACTGTCATTCTTCCTGTATCTGAATGTACACATACGGACATACTCTTAGGCAGATTTTTAAAATATTAGAATAAAAATTTATTATCAATATAGGAATAGGAAATCACATTATATGTTTACTTTCTACAAGGCAATTGCAAAATCAAAAATTCTAGGGAGATATGAAAAAGAGATATTAATAAATAATATTATTATGTGACACAGTTGTATTGGATAATGAAAAAGTTGTCATATAATCGCTCATCCAATTAATATGTATTATATAAGAATGTCACATATTAATATCATTTTTACATGTCTATCTAGAATTACTCTTGTAAAATACATCAACTTTTGATACCACCGTGGAACTTCTTGCACTAATAAATTTTCTTTTATGTCCCCTTCTTTATTTATTCATTTTTAGAGTTTTGCTAGGAAATATAATAAAAAGTTATACAAACTATCTTATAAATAACATAATATAACATACTTTTGGCATGAGCCTATTTTTTAAGACAATACATTACTTTTAAATCAATTATTACTATAGCATAAATTACATATGTGGTTATAAAATGTCTTTACAAGTTAAACAATTCTTTTTTCCTATCCTAATTTACTACTTTCTCAATTTTTGATCTGGAACCAACGTGAGTCACATTGCGTATTTTCATTGAAAGCCAATGATAGAGTCACACACTGTGCAAAGCAATGAATTTCTATATTTACTGTGTCGTGTTTTTTTTCCAAATATACTGTGTTGTTATTTTATTATTTTATTTTATTTATGTTATTTTTACTTCCCTCCCCCACCCCGCGCAGCCCCCACCCCAACCGTGCCTGTCGGAATCTACTGGCCGCCGGCCTGGCCACTTGATTCTAGCGAATTTTTTTGTTTTGTTCTTTTATTTCCATTTTTTCTGTTTTTCCTGTCTCCTCTATCTTTTTAGTTTTTTCCTTTTCGT
The DNA here is from genome assembly GCA_963692815.1 of Nyctanthes arbor-tristis. Lineage (NCBI taxonomy): Eukaryota > Viridiplantae > Streptophyta > Magnoliopsida > Lamiales > Oleaceae > Nyctanthes > Nyctanthes arbor-tristis. Next base: position 12,726 of record CAVNYN010222345.1, read on the forward strand.
TTTTCCGGCGATGCTACCTAAAGCTTTGTTTTTTTTTTTTCATTTTTGTTTTTACTTTTTGTTTGTTTTTCATTTTTTCTTTTCCTTAACAAAATTTTGACAAACTTTGCTATATGATAAACAATATTTTCACTTTCAAAAGTTCATCACATGTGTAATAAGTCATGTCATTTTTTGTAACAAGCTATGTTATTTGTGTAACAATGATTTTTTTTGTCTATTAATTTATGTTATTGAACAATCTATATTATTTACATAACAAGTTAATCTAGAACACATAGCACAATAGATCGCTCGAAAATTGGATCGAAGATCGGGTTGGAATTTGAGTGTTTTTGGTATTCGATGCAGAATTTAGCGTATAATACCTTCCCCAAAACGACACGACGAGACGATCAAAGGCTGATGAGCACCATCAGGTTTCGGTAATCTGAGGTCGTTTAGGCCTTCAAAATCTACAATTTTCTACTTTTCTAGTTTTTCCCTTTTTTATGTTTTTTTTTAACCATAGGGCATGTCTATGGCACTTTAAATACCATTCAAACTTGTTTTAATGATTTATTATTTAATAAAAATCTATGTTATTTGCATAACAGACTATATTATTTATCCAGCACGTCATGTTAAGTGTGAAACAAGCTATGCTTTTTATGTAACAAACTACGTTATTGCGTTTACAAGATATGTTATGCGTATAATAATATAAAAGAAAGAAAACAAAGAAAAAAGAAAATAAGGAAAGAAAAAATAAAAAAAGCCTGAAAGGAAAAAAATTCCAGCCGACGGGTCAACGGAATCCAGCTAGTCGTTAGCGGGATGGTTGGGAGTTAGGTGGGGTGGGTATAGGGGTCAGGGGAATGTGGTCGGGTATTAAAAAATATTTATCAAAGAGAAAAAATAATAAAATTATTAAAAAAATTAACATACTTGTTATCTGTGTAATACAATATGTTACACAGTATTTTTAAAATTTAAAATATGTAGCAAGTATTTTCAAAATAAACTAAATTTAGACAAATATTTATGGAAAGACCCCTATAATTTTTGGGGGCCATGGCCTCTACTTCCGCCAGTGTTTTAAAATCACATGTGGTTTCATAAATTCAAATGTGTTTTCACACGTGAATCCATACCCCGTGAGAGTCATTAGGTAATTCCACAATAGAGTCATCGAGTGACTCTAGATCAAAACTACAATATTCTTTGCTTTAAGTGAGGATGGTGTGGTGACAGTTCAAAATAGTGGCGATGCGACTGATTTGCATCTCCACCCCAATATTGGGCTTGAAAATTGGTTAATTGGGAGGTGAGGTAAGGTAGACGAGCACTTCTGTTTTTCTCTGAAGTTCTGTTAATTTGAGCTGTATTAAAAATGGAAAAATTTCAACTTCACAAAAGTACGTAAATTCCCGATTAAAGCATTGCTTACTGATTTATGAACATCATCTTTGTTCTTTTCCTGGGCTATTTCTCTATAATAATAATTAATATGTCCCGGATGGGTCAATTTCAATGGCTGGTCGATGTGTATATAAATATTTATGGACGGTGCATATGAAGTTCTGATTCATGCGCCCTCGTCTGACGCTTAGCTGGATCAACTCTGAGTCAGTATTGGAAGGAGAGAGAAAAAAAAAAATTGTTCTTGATACTTGCCAAAGTGCTTTGAAGGCAAGGATAGTCTATTGTTGACTGGTCGTTAAGGATGGATGACATGTATGTAATATTCTCGAGAGGACAATGTTACAAATCCACCCCATCTTGTATCCACTCCAGTTCTTTGTATTCCTTATTTATCATGACAATTTCGCGATATTTTTTTTTTAATTTATTGTGATATATATAAGTAATACAGTGAGGTTGATGTTTAGCATTATTATCCTTTTATAGAAAATATATATAGAATAATTCTGCTTTAGTGCCACACTGTTGGCACTGTATAGTTTTAATCATTTTTATTACAATAGACGTGGGTCTTGCGGACCTGATCTCTATTGTCACTAGACACCCACCAATCAGAGGTACTCTTTCTTTTTTTCGTTTTAATAAATGAATGAGGCAGTTAATTACCTCCAAAAGGTGACGACGCTATTTCTTCTTTCTTCTTTTTTTATTTTTTTTTATTTTTAACTATAGAACATTTACATTCTAAAAATAATTCCAAAAATGATGTGATGAATAAGAAAATGATCGTACTACAAGTATAATAATACGTATGATTAATTGTGTCATTCATCGCGGATAGCATGATCCATGTCCATGATAGCTCTCTTGGTGTTCCATGACTATCTGTTTTTGTCTGGTCTCGGGTTGTAATATTTGAGATTGCTTTCAGATGAAACTGGTTATACTTTTTGACCTATTCCTTGTAATTTTTTTATGTTTCTCTCTCTCTCTATTACAGAGGGGTTGTAGGGAAGGGAAATGAAACTCTGATATAACGTGTGAAAACGCACACGGATGCGACTAAGCTACATAGGTCTTGGCTATGTTTTCTTGCTAATGATTTTTCATGAAAAATGGAATTTTCTATTAAAATTTCTTCTTTTATAGTGTTTGATAGACCTTTTTTTATGAAAAATATTTTCTGGTTTTTCTTCACATGACGTCATTTTTATTGAAAATAAGGAAAACATTTTTCTATGAAGGTCTAGATTTTTTATTTTCTAGGTAATTCTTGTATTTTCTCGAGAAGTTCACTTTCAATCAAATACGTTATAATTTATTTTCTATGGAATTCAATTATAGGTAATTCGATCGACTGGAAAATATTTCCTTTTACTTAAATTTTATGTTTTTAATCAAATGCACCTTTTAGTTTTCAGTCAAAAGAATTTAACTTGTCAAAAAATGAGTTCGGGTAACCTCTTTCTTCGCTTTTGTTGAATGTATATTATTTTTAATATATGCTGGATTAAACAAAACAGAGGGGAAAATTATTTTAAAAAGAAAAATAAAAGTTGGCTCCATGTATGAATATTTAAGTTTTGAATTTATGATATAATTTTATTTATTATATGAATAAATTGAGTCGCAGTAGAAGGGCGTGGGAGATGATGAGAGAACAGCCATCAGAATGCACGAAAATTGACTTCTATTATATAATGTGTTTATATATATATTGTATGAATTAAAAATTGATCTTTATTGTTTAAAAACAAAAGCCAAAAAAAGTTTTACATGCCAAACAACCTAACACGTATTGACCTTTTTCATTTATTTAATTATTTATTATTTAGTACATAATAATATATTTTGTGGGTTAAAATCTACACTATAAAATTTGAAGAGAGTTTTATATATCACTGTTTATCATGATTGACAAGTTTACACTTAAATAGAAAAATTATAAAGAGACATGAAAATGGGGCATGAATAAGTGACATTGTATATGTGACACACTTGTATTAGATAATGAAAAAATAATAATGTCATCATCACTCAATGAATGTGTGCCATATAAGAATATCACCTATTCATATCACTTTTATATGTCTCTCTAGAATTACTCTTTAAAATATAATGGCCAGTCTTTTATTTGTAATACAAATAACAAGACTGGCGATCATTAACCGTTTATAAAATCTTTTATAAAATAGTTAAGTTTAACATTTTATTCCTAAATTATTTTTTCTCAATTACACATCACAAAAGTTAAGATGGTAAAAGTGACATTTGCATGATAAGTAAAAAGAAAAAAAAAAACTGTAAGGATGTAAGACTTTTGAGTCAAGTTATGATTTAATACCATATATCAATTAAACCATATATTACTGTTGGTGATCATTAACCGTGAAACTCTCTCCCTTTGTCTAAATTATATAGGTTGTTTAAATTATACTTATTAAATAAGACTAAATTAGAAATACTATTTACAATTGATCCAAAGAAAAAAGAAACACTATTTACAAAATACGTTTTTTTAAAAAATATAATTCTTAATTTTTGTCAAAATTCAAATGATTTTTTTTTTCTTTTGGGGAGGGGGGAATATATTATTTCTAGTAATTATATTTACACCACAAATTTTACTAAGTACACTACACATCAATTATATTTAACATCCTTTAACTTTATAAATTTTCATATTTGGGTCATTAACTTTTTTACATCATAGTTTTATATATTAATTCTTTAATCTTTATTACAATGTGTATACAATGATATTTATCTTGTAAAAATTTGTCAAAAAATATTTTAAATAGGTAAAATAGTGAAAAATATAAAACTAAAAAATATGTTTTCTCATGATCTTAAAGTATATGTTATCAAGATTTTGGGAATGAAAATTGTCCTCAAAAAACAAGAAAATTTAATTAATGACTAATCGCGTGAACTAATGAAACAAAAGATATTTAGAGTCATAATGTCATGAAGAATAAAGCTAACGATCTTCAATAAAATAAAAATATGTTATAGTTATTAAAAATTGTAGTGTAAATTTATTTTCCCCGCCCAAACTTTTTTTTTTTTGCCTTATAAATATATTTAAAAATTTCTATATACTCTCTCCGTCCCACAAAGATATTCCGCTTTTATTTTTTGCATAGATTAAGAAAAATCATTTAATGACTGTTTAACAATATATTTCCTAATAGACCGTTTGATTTGTTTACTAATATTTTATTTTAACTGTTCTTTGTTGTTGATTACTATACAAATAAATAAGGGTATATTAAAAAACTAAAAAATTAATTTAAAAAAGAAAAATATAATTTGAGACAGATAAAAAAAGAAAGGAGAAACATCTTTTGGGACAGAGGGAGAACCAAATAGTTTTTTAATATACCATTATTTATTGTGTATAGTAATCAACAACAAAGAATCACTACAGTAAAATATTAGTAAACAAATCAAACGGTATATTAGGAAATATATTATTAAGTTGAATTTTTTCAATAACATTAAATGATTTTTCTTAACCTATGCGAAAAATGAATGGGGAATATCTTTATAGTACAAAGGAAGTATTAAACTACATTTCGAGCTCACCCTCGTATCGAGTGCTATCTCTATCCTTTCAGTTGTCATTAATTAACTATAAAGTCCAACTAAGTATTTACATGTAATTTATTGAAATGACTTATCATTTAAAACCATTTATTTATTGCTTGTGATAAGTAACATTATTCTATTTAACGAAAATATACATTTTTATGCACGATGCTAATTATTAACACTAAAGTACTGTATTTAACACTACTAGCATTGATAACCTATCAACATGTTGATGAGAAGCATTACTCTTTAGAAACAAAAATGGAGTGCATCTATGTACACTTTTTATAATTTTATTTAGTATTATTTTCCGCATAGCCTAAATTCTCCTTCAGGGCCAATTTTTCTCTCTACAAACTCAAATAAGGTAAGAAATGTTGTTTGGGGGGGGGTTGTAAAATCTTATTTTTGGAGGGAAAAGGGTAAATGTATTGCCTCAAAAATTTGGAACATTAAATATTGCTTACTAATAATAAAAATTTGCGGAAAAATAATTTGACGCTTCATTTGGCAGAAGACCTTAGTTTATTACAACTAAATAAGTAGTTCAAAATAAATATTTGGTTAAATATTCTTGAAATAGGTTCCAAGTAATACTAATAATAATAAAAATGTTCTCGTCTAAATTTCAAGTAAATAATTAATTATTTTCATTTTCGCCACTTGTCACCTTGCTGCCGGCTACAAAACTTGAAAAAATCATTTTTGAAGAAAATGTGAGTATTATAAATAACACTTAGTAGACTCTGCGCATTTGATTGATTTATATCATGTACGCACAAATAATCATGTAATAATATAACTGGTAGTGTCTGATCTTTATAGCAATGATTATTGAGAACAAGCATCATGATAAATGTAGGTTCTCAACTATGATCTTAAATATGCGTATAATAATAACATAATGCTTAAAGCACGTGATTCCATATCACATATTCACATGTATAAACATAAGATAAATCAAATTAACGCGCAATCTTTAGAAATCAATTATTTTAGAAAATAAAGTCTACCTTTCTTATTGAGTTTGAGCTTAATGTGGAGAGAAAATCAAATTTCTAAATATCCGTGCACCTCGTCTAGTCACATGAAAAGTTTAATTTAATTAGAAACTTAGAAATTAAATAGTTTATACCAAAAATAAAGCTTAGGAACTAATTTAAAAATCTGAAATAATTGAATTTAAAAAGTCTAAGGACTGAATTGAAATATTCAGAAAGGTTACGGGCTGGGATCAGAATTTCGAGTTTCTACATGGCTGACTTCGGTCTTAATCAAAAGTAAAAGGATGAGGATTGGAACCTTGTAAAATATTTGGACTAAACTAATAGTAGACAAACTTTGAGGACTAACTACTAATAAATATATAACAATCTAATTTTAATTTTGAAGCCCCCACCAATGACCAACATTTGCAGAGAGAGAGAGAGAGAGAGAGAGAGAGAGAGAGAGAGAGAAAAGAAGAGGGCTGAGAGTCTTTGGTGTGGGTTCAAGAATTTAGAGATCTCCGGCAGTTTCTCGAGATGGGTTTGGGTCAATAATAGATTAGGGGATTTGGCACCAACCTATACTACTGGCATTAAAGGGAAGTTCGACTCAATTGGAGGGGGGGAGGCATATAATCGAGGCTGATTTTTGGAGTTTTCCGGCGTGGTTTCGCAGTTTCTCGACCCATTATTGGTTCAACACACAAGGTGAGTTCTTAGCTTTGAATTCTTATTGAACTTTTGGTGGTTTTGTGAAGTTTCAAGAGGAAGGGGTCGAGTGGAAGGGCTGGAATTCGGCCATGGCTGCTGTGGAGAGGAAATAAAAATTTAAGAGAAGCTAACAGTCAAAGTGCTCATCAAAACTACGGAGCTTCAAGATGTTTTACAAATTTTGTGTATTTTCTTTCTGTAAATATTTTTTGGATGTGTTTGATAGAATAGGAAATTTGTTTTTATAGATTGAAAAATTTGGCTCTTGAAATTCCCACACTCAATGTACGTTTTCTCCATAATCATTTGGTTTAAATGGGAGATTGAATGATTGAGGAATCTAGCTGCTGGAGCTTGAATGGTTTGTAACGTCCATGGGAGATGAATGATTGAGGGAAGGTAGCTGCTACTTGCTTGAGCAATATGGAATGTACCAAATAATTTTCATTGAATACAAATAATTATTGGGCTGAGTAAAAGATTTGCTTAAACCGAATTATGCAAAAATTCACAGATAGTAACTTGAACCTAGGAAAAATACTTGTTTAGGCTCAAATTGATTCATATAGACTTTAGAGGAAAACGATCTTGTAAAAATAGAACTGACTTGGAAAGTGATTGGACTCGAGTTTTGTAAAATGCTGAGATTGAGTTCAAAAGAATTTGAACTATGATGATGTAGCTGGTTTCAAGATATTGAATTTGGTTTGAAAGAAAGAATTCTTGAGTTACAAATAATTTGTTTGTAAACAATTGACTAAATAAAATGTATAAGCTTGTTAAATTAAAGTTAAAAAGAAGTTATATTCTTGTAACTGGATAAATATGCTCAAGTTTCTCTAAACGAAGGACTAGAAGAATGTGACTAGGTGAAAAGATTTTTGGTAGGACATAGCGACGCGTTTACAAAAAAAAAAAAATTTTACTTTTGTTCAAATTTTGTCAGTTACTATAGTAAATGAGGGGCCATTTTCCTCCATTGAGCTTGTCCTACAAACTTGTTTAATCTAATCTAATTAACTAATGTCACGTGTCCAATTCATATTTCCCCACTTTTTCTCTCTTCGCATTATTTAAAAATATATTTTTTCTCTTTAACTTTTTCCTCCCTATATTAATCTTCCTCCTAACTCACAGAAATTTAAAAAGAAGAGTTTGTTAAATATTTTAATTCAAAGAAAAATGAAGAAGAAGAAAAGAAAAAGCAGGTGGCACCAAACCACAACCCGAAACAGGCGATGAAACCGGGGGCAGGTAAGGGACACAAGTTACTGCCTACCCCGCCGTTTTAGGTGTCGCTCACTGGTTTTCACCTCCATCTACCAAAAAGGTATAACAAGGCTGTTCCGCCCTATGCATCCGCCTCATGCGGTGGGCCAATTTGTTCCCCTTGTTTTCTATATTTTGACTCTTCCTACGAACCAATAAATCTCCCTTTGGGCATGTGCTGCTTTTCGTGGATTCCAAGGAATATACCCCCTTAATTTAACCTTAATTACGTTCACTATTCTTGTAATTACTGACTGTGGGTAAAATTGTAGCTGGAGGCCCTCAATATTTAACATATCTAGTACTTTGGTTACCAATTGTTAGAAAAGTACGGGTAAAGTGATAACAAAGCACGTGTACTGCTTTAATTATCTAGTATTTTAGTGTATGTTTTAGATCACATTTATAGCATGTAATTCAACACTACAATCTACGGTTATATTAATGTTTACCACATGCTTTTATAGTGATATCTTTATCTTTTTAGGAGATCTAAAAGCAAACCATCTTGGCTATCAAGGCTTTACCACCATGTTAAATTTTATACATGTTGCAAAATCTTACTAGTTATTTCAACTTATTCTAATGTAAATAATAGTTTGGACTAACTGTTATATTGTATTTTTAACATACGAGCCCCGTTGAGGGTAATCCTCTTTTTTTTTTTTTTATAATTATTTTATTAACAATGGATTCAACATATTTCAAAAGTCCGGGGTCATAGTGATACATGCAATCAAAGTTGGATGATTCTACTACTATCTTCCCACAATGGGGGGTGTTTAATGTAAGAGAAAAAATATTACAAGGACAAAGTAGTCAAAATACAAAACTTGCCATAAAAGATAGGTTACTTGGACAAGGGGTAGGCGTTTGTCAGGCCCACGCACTATATTAAAACCCTATTCGTCCTTCACTTTCCTCAACCCAACTGCTCCTTTTGTCTCTCCTTTTTTCTCAACAAAGTTCTCCCTTCGTCTTCAATTCCATTAGCTGTAATCATGTCTTGCTACAAGGGAAAGTACGCCGGTAATTTGCTCTTAACTTATATATTTTTTCTTGGAAAACCACTACTGTAATTTGATTTAACTTTAGATTTTTGTTTTTTGATAGATCTTGGTTGTTTTGATCCGACTATTTCGTACAGATCTGTGATTTTTTTTTTTATGAATTTTTGGAAAACTCTTCTGGTAATTGTTTGTGTTTGGATCTGATTGTTAAATCTTCGCCGAGTTAGCACATTTTGGTAGAACGAGTTCTTCCAGCCTTGACTGCCGCCTGGATCTGCTCTGTTTTCTTTAATTATTACCAGTACAATGATTTTTATGGTTAGAACTTCAGTTGCTTTAAAATATATTTATGATCTGTGATGTATTTCTTTTAGAAGTATATTTTTTGACAGGAAGTTGAAAATTGCATCATATTTTGTGTTTTTTTAATTTCTATCGCGCATATGCTTATAGTTTGGTAGATTGATGATATTGTTAGTGATTTGAATGTGTTATATATCAACTACTTGAAAGCTTTTTGCCCCCACCTCAATTAGGAAAACTTAAATTTCATATTCACGTCATAGATCTAGGTAAGAGTTGAAGTTACATTGAAGTTTTCCAGGCTTGCTCTTGCCTCTTTGAGTGGATCCAGCTCCATCCTTGTTCTGACAAATTTGAATGCTTTTTTTTTTTTATGGATACATTTAATTGTTCATTAGATCCTAACTTGCTTTGATTTCTTATCAAATTTTCTTTTGCTGCGTCACTGAGTATCTATTTTCTTTTGTAGATGAGCTCATTGCCAACGCTGCATACATTGGCACTCCGGGAAAGGGTATCCTTGCTGCCGATGAGTCAACTGGAACAATTGGCAAGCGTTTAGCTAGCATCAATGTCGAGAATGTTGAATCAAACAGGAGGGCTCTACGTGAGCTTCTCTTCACCGCTCCTGGTGCTCTCCAATACCTCAGTGGTGTCATCCTCTTTGAGGAAACTCTATATCAGAAGACTGCTGCAGGTATTTATTTTGAACAGTTCTATGTTATTTATATAGTCCTGTGTTTGATAGGAATGTTCATAGGATTCGGAAAACGATAAATAATGAACTTTGTGAATATATTGTTCGCAGGAAAGCCCTTTGTTGATGTCTTGAAAGAGGGTGGAGTCCTTCCTGGAATTAAGGTTGACAAGGGTACCGTGGAGCTTGCTGGTACTAATGGTGAGACCACCACCCAAGGTCTTGATGGCCTTGCTCAACGCTGCCAGCAATACTATGCTGCTGGTGCAAGGTTTGCCAAATGGAGGGCTGTTCTCAAGATTGGTCCTAATGAGCCATCACAGTTGGCAATCAACGAAAACGCCAATGGCCTAGCCCGTTACGCCATTATTTGCCAGGAGAATGGTCTTGTGCCTATTGTTGAGCCTGAGATCCTTGTTGATGGCCCCCATGACATCAACAAGTGTGCTGATGTGACCGAACGTGTTCTTGCTGCTTGCTACAAGGCACTCAATGACCACCATGTCCTCCTGGAAGGAACTCTATTGAAGCCCAACATGGTGACCCCTGGGTCTGATGCTGCCAAGGTTGCACCAGAGGTAGTTGCTGAGTACACCGTACGTGCCTTGCAACGCACAATGCCTGCTGCAGTTCCTGCCGTGGTATTCTTGTCTGGTGGACAGAGTGAAGAGGAGGCAACTCTGAACCTTAATGCCATGAACAAACTGAAGACCAAGAAGCCATGGTCTCTTTCCTTCTCATTTGGACGTGCTCTCCAGCAGAGCACCCTCAAGGCTTGGTCTGGAAAGGATGAAAACATTCAGAAGGCTCAGACTGCACTCCTTGCAAGGTGCAAGGCCAATTCCGAAGCAACCCTTGGAACTTACAAGGGAAGCAGTGATTTGAGCGAGGGTGCCTCTGAGAGCCTCCATGTTAAGGACTACAAGTACTAGATTCATCTTCACCAGCCTTTAGAATTTTCAGGTCAATTGTGGACAGTAATCTGCAAAACATAGTTTATTAAGCTCTTTTTCAATTTTCTACCTTCTTTTCTTTGTTTCTAGACTGTTTTTGAAGTTACAATAAGCTCAAGGAATGTGAGCACTGTGAGATTTGAGGCTTCTTAATTTTTGTTATGAGCATATCAGGCTTGCTGCTTTTGTTTGCTTTAAAATTAAATCATCGCTTTCTTGCCATAAAAAACGCAATATCAATGAGAAGCTATGATAAATTCTGAGACGTTTAGCTCTTCTCCCTTCCGTGTCTTTGTTCTTGATTGTTCATGGTTTGGTGGTCGTCTTTCTTTCAAGAATCAACCGCTTTTCTACTACCGCTTTGTCTCTGCTTTTGCCATGTATTGGTAAGTTCTATTTTACGATACAAAACTAGTGCAGGTGTCATTGTGTCTTGGTTCTGTTCATATGATTGTTTATTTTGCTCGCTTTGAGTTGGAAAATGCTATTCACTGAATTTGTGATTTCAAGTGTATGTTGAAATGCAAGATATTATAAAATTGGATTGTAATAAAATTTATGATGGAAAATCGCTACTCTGTAGCGTTAGTTAGGTTTTGAATTCAATTCCAAATTGGTAGTGAAGAAGTGATGGAAAAAAACACTGCCTTTGCGGCCTTCCAAAGACTACGAATATCCATTTTTTAAGGTTTTTTTTTTGGCTCTAAATATTAGAAAGTGATGGTAAGGCAGAGAATTGAACACGCGGGCTTTGGCTAAAAAAAAACTATGAATATAATTCAAAAACTATGAATACTGAAAACGTACATGGTAGAAAATTGAGAGAGTTGAGATGTAATTATTTAGGGCTAATTTGAAAGAAAAGTCAAATATTGTCATATAAAAATTAGTTAGTGTGTAGTGTGTGTCAAGTGTGTACATTGTGCTCCTGTAGTTAAAAAAAAAAAATATATATATATATTCTGTAGCTCTCCAGTCCGGACGGACCGGACCTACTGTGTAATTTTCTCATTTTTGAATTAAAAAGTGAAAAATGGAAAGTCATATCAATGTGGCCGCGTGGTGGTCCAACAATGAGAAGTGGGGTACCATTGGGCCCCATTCAGGGATTCAAAGTGCGGCCGCTGTGGTCGCTAGAGCCAAGGAAAATTCACCTACTCGCAAAGTGTATTGCTGAAAAATGTTCCCGTTCGATGTATTTTACTAGGTCTGCAATTAATTAAAACTATTTAAAACATAAAACACTTGACGTTGTATCACTTTTTTCAATTGTAGATACTAAGATATATGACTTTTTTCAATTGTAAAACTTTATACTGTTTGATTGTGATTTTTTTATAGAGACCAATTGACCTCCATAACATGCACATTTGGGCATGAGTGTCTCCTGGTGCCATGTGGCATACACGTGGCGCCAATATTACAGTCACATGTATGCTATCTAATGCCATGTGTGCACCAATCCTTTTAAAAAAAGCTTACATCTTTCTTATGGAGTGAAAAAGTATCACATGGCCCCCCCTGTTATTGGGGTGATCCCCCAATAACAGGGGGGCCATGTGATACTTTTTCACTCCATAAGGAAGAAATAAGCTCTCTTTAGAATTTTTTATGTGTGCACATGATTTCATAGAAAAGTTAATTGATTGTCATGATATATTACAACTTAAATTTCACAAAGTATACGGACCATGATAGTTGCTAAATTGGAAAATTTTAACTCTACTTGAAAGAATTTTTTAATAAGATTTAGAAAGTTAATCTCCTTAATCAAAAAGTTTTGTAAAATTCAAAGGGAGGGGTTGTGGAAAGTGCTATAATGAAGGGGTAAATTCAAATATTTTATTGACACGGTAATAAAGAGAAAAATTAGTTTCACTTACGTCATACTCATAGAGGTTATGTAAAGAAAAGATAAAAATTGTGCGTACAGCTTTTTGTTTTGCTAGCACAGAATTCCATTTTTTTTTTTTTTTTGAGAAGTTGGCATTGGTTACACCGATTTTTCTAAGGAAGGAACATGGATTCCTCATTAAGGGGCATGTAGTTGTAAAATTTCTTAATAAGAAGCCCCATGTTATTTTTTCAAAAAAAGCCTGCTGGTTATTTTTTTTTTTGAAAAAACTGCAATACTAATTTAATAGTTAAAGTTTAAAATTGAACATTAATATTTACAACAAAATAGAAAGGTAAAGGTGAAAAATTTACCAATTATTTTTAGAGATATCTTAACTTGAAAATTTAAGCTTATTATTGATTATATATTTAAATAAAAAAAGGCTATACAACAGAGGAGGGAGGTGTATGCCTTACCTCATATAAAATTCCTAACACAAGTTGCAAATTTACCTAAAGTAGTGTTTACACTAAAACTACCGACTAATCTATATCTATATATACATAAAGAGAGGATAGTTTCCTCTTTATTTTTTCCTGCCCATTTCACTTTCTAAATCTAGAAAATTTATCATGGCCATTGATTTTATCTCTAAATCTTGGCCATTCATATTCATTTATTACCAATTTATATATTCCTTTTTTGTCTTTCACTTCCATTTTTATCTTTTGTTTCCTTTTTTTATTATTTATATATATATGTTTGATTTAATTTATTATTATCACCACATTTTCTAATTTTTAATCCCTATCACTAATTAGATTTTATTTTATCCGAAAATATCTTTCTTTCTTTATCTACATTTTCCTTTTCTTTCTCTACTAAACCTCATTTTATCTTCCTTTTAAAACAAAAAAAAAAAACCCATTTTATCTAAAAATATTTTCTACTTATTATCTTGAGGAGTTTTATTTTCGATTAATTTTCTTAATTTTTGGTTTCTATCAGTGTTCTAAAAAGTGTGCCTAGGCGCCGCAAAAAAAAAAAAACCCCATTTTATCTAAAAACATTTTCTACTCGTTATCTTAAGGAGTTTTATTTTCGATCGATTTTCTTAATTTTTTGTTTCGATCAGTGTTCTAAAAAGCGAGCCTAGGCGCCGCCTAGGCACGAAGCGGAGCCTCCACGCCTCGCTTAGGCTCTAAGCGGGGAAAAAAGTAGTCAGCGAAAACTTTTGACCACCTAGGCACACTTTTTCCCATCTAGGCGAGTTTTTTTTTTTTTTTTTCACTTTGAACATATGGTTAAAGTATCTTTTTACACTTTAAAGATAAATATAAAGGACTAAGAAAAATATTAATTTGCGTCAAAGTCGACAAAATTTTCTTTACATGTTCACTTGCACAAAGGCCTATCCTATTTATAAGCCCCCAATTATGCATTTTTTACAAAATTTCTAATGTAGCACAATCATTTAAACTTAAAACTAAACATAAATGACCAAGACAATTGTTAATTTGCCTCAAAGTCCACAAAATTTTCTTTACATAGTCACCTGCACAAAGGCTTATCTTATTTATAAGCCCCAATCATATTGTCTTTTTACAAAATTTTCAATATTGGACAATCAAAAAGTTAAAACAATACTACTAAATTCCTTTTTCAAGTTGAAATTTTTTGGCCAATAAACTTCTTTAAAAATCATCATTATTATATTACTATTTTAACAATAGTCAGGAACAATTATTTTAATATATAATATTAATACAATTTATAACATTATAAAGATTTTTTTAAAGAAAATTATTCAAATTTATAATATTTTTATGGCTCTATTTAAGTTATATGCTATTATTATATAAAATATATATATACATGTGGAGAATTAGTTTTTATACATCTTCTCATTTATTTAAGTGGTTTTCTTATTGGTGAAAAGTGTGAAATAAGTTTTCTTACTTTTATTTTAAGTAGTAAGTCTTATTTAATTTGACAATTACATTATTTTTGTAATACTTAATTCTTATAAATGTATAATAAAGTAGATATTGTCTATCTTTTGCTATTTAAAAATATCAAACTTGTATTATAAAAATGTTAAAATTATAAAGTAGATATAATATTTATGATTTTACATTTATTTTCCAATTTAGGATACATATTTCAAATATTTAATAATTTTAAATTTGTTAAAATAAAAAAATGAAAAACGTTTTTTAACGCTTAAGCGCCCCCTAGGCGCGCGTAAGCTCGTAAAGCTTGAAACTTGGGGTCAACACTTTCTGAGCTTCATATTTTTTAGAACACTGGTTTTGATTTATCTCAAACTGTCAGATTGGTTCTAAATTGGTTCCAATATTTGCCAATATTTAGAAAATAGGACCTGCTATTAAATCTATCTATATATACATAAAGAGATAATATTTTCCTCTTTATTTTTTCCTGCCCATTTCACTTTCTAAATATGGAAAATCATCAGGGCTATTAATTTTATCTTTAAATCTTAGCCATTCATATTCATTTTAATTTTAAATTTTATTCATCTTTTAATTTATTACCGATTTATATATTCCCTTTTTTTGTCTTTCACTTCCATTTATCTTTTGTCCCCTTTTTTTTATTATTTATATAGATATGTTTGATTTAATTTATTATTATCACCATATCTTATAATTTTTAATCCCAATCACCAATTAGATTTTATTTTATCCGAAAATATCTTTCTTTCTTTATCTATATTTTCCTTCTCTTCCTCTACTAAACCTCATTTTATCTTCCTCTCACAAAAAAAAAACCTCATTTTATCTAAAAACATTTTCTACTCATTATCTTGAGGAGTTTTATTTTCGATTGATTTTCTTAATTTTTGGTTTCGATTTATCTCAAACCGTCATATTGGTTCTAAATTGGTTCTAATATTTGTCAATATTTAGAAAATCAAACTTGCCAATAAATCAGAAAAACTAACAGTTCAGGATCATTGGATCGATTTTAAATAGATAATTGAAAACAAATGTAATTTGTACCTAAAATAACGTTGAAATTTTATTTCTATTTTAAAAGCTATTGGAAATATGACTTTAGGCATAGAAAAAGAATCCCACGTTGGTTATTTAACTAAAAGAATTGAGAATGTACACCTATATTAAGCTATTAAATAAGGTTTTTATATAATAGGGCGTTAGTATATGGGCTGTGAGTTTCCAAAATGTTCACAATTTTAATTAATTATTAATTAAAAAATTTTATTGTTTACCGGTTAACTGTATATTTTTTTATCTCACACCATCGTATAGTTTTTCAGATTGATTTCAGTATTCATAAATAATCAAAAAAACCAGAAAAGCTAACGGTTCAAAGTCATCGAACCGATTTTAATTAAATAAACTAATGTGAAAAAAGAACATTCGATTTCATAATTTTTTATTGTTACCGTTTAACAAGGGGTTGAAAATTTATTTCTTTTGAAAGAGCCATAAAAAAATATGACTTTGGCTATAGAAAGGAAATCTCACATTGGTTATTTACTAAAAAGAAATAAGGATGTATGTCTATATTAAACTACATAGAGAAGGGGCATAATAGGGCCTTAGCTCATATGTCTTGAGCTTCTAAAAATTTTAAAATTTTAATAAATCATTAATGAAAAAAGTTTATTGTGAACTAACTTTTTTGTCCCATATTATTAGATTGTTTTTCTAAATGGTTTTAATATGCATATATTTTCTTCAATGTTCTCTTTAAATTTTTTAGACAATTTTTTTATCTTCTTTGATGAAAGATATTGTATTATGGGTAGCACCTGTATTATTCTTAATTATACACAACTAAACGTATAAAAAGGGAATCCCATATTGGTTAATTAGTAAAAAGAATTGAGAATATGTATCTATATTAAATTACTTGGATAAGTGTCATGCATAACATGACCTTAACTTATGGGCCTTAAATTTTCAAAAAGTTCAAAATTTAATGGAGCGTTATTGAAAAACATTTATATAAACCAATTAACTGTATCCGTCTTTATTCGATACCTTCAGATTGTTTTTCGAACTGATTTCAATATTCGCAAATGTTTAGAAAAGGTTCAACGTCAATGGACCGGTTTTTGCTAAACATTTGAAATAAATTAATTTTATTTTAAAATAATGTGGAAAAAATTCAAATTTATAATTTTTTTTTAATATTTGCTATTGAAAAAAAGTTCAATTATTTTTTTAGCAGACTTTGAAAATGTGATTTTGAGTATAGAAAATGAATCCCACATTGATAATTTAGTCAAAGGAATTGAGAATGTATACTTATATTAAACTGCTTGGAGAAGGATTATACTTAATAGAGCCTTTGCTTATCGGTCATGAGCTCCCAAAAAGTTCAAAATTTTAATAGATTATTAATAAAAAAAATTTATTATTAAGCATTGAACCGTATTCGTCTTTATTTCACATCGTCAGATTGTTTTCTAGATTGATTTCGGTATTCGCATATTTTCCTTAATATTTTCCGTAGCTTTTTTAGATAATTTTTTTCATCTTCATTAATGAAAGATATCGTATTATGGATAAACACCTATATTATTTTTTGTTGCATGCACGTAAACGATCAAATATTATAATTTAAGGGTCATATAAGAGTCACTGAAAATGTGACCTTGGATATAAAAACGGAATCTCATATTAATTAATTAGTGAAAAGAATTAAATATGTATGCCTATATTAAATTACTTGGATAAGTGTTATGCCTATATTAAATTGCTTATGGGCCTAGAATTTTAAAAAAGTTTAAAATTTTAATGGATTGTTGTTGAAAAAAAGTTTATTACGAATCAGTTAACTGTATCCGTTTTTATCCCACACTGTCAAATCGTTTAACAGATTAATTTCCATTATTCGTAAATACTTAGAGAACTGAAACGGTCATCAAACTAGAAAAGCTATAGTTGAACTGGTTTTAACTAAATAATTGAAATAAATTAATTTTTATAAAGAATAATTTGGAAAAAGAACGATCGAATTTATAGTTTTTTATTGTTAACGTTTAAACATTGTTGAAATTTTACTTTTTTTATAAGAGCCGTTGAAAGTATAACCTTGGGTAAAAAGAGGTAATCACATGTTAGTGAAAAGAATTGAAAATGTATGCTTATATTAAGCTACTTAAAAAAGTAGCTTAATGAGACCTTGGATTATGGGCCTTAAGCTTTCAAAAAATGTAAAATTTTAATGGATCATTAATGCAAAAAAAAAATTTATTGTGAATCGGTGAATCTATCTCTCATATTGTCGGATTGTTTTCTAGATTAGTTCCAGTATTTTCAATATTTTCCTTAGTTTGTTTGAACGATTTTTTATCTTTATTAATAAAAGGTATCGTATTATGGGTAGTACCTATATTATTCTTCGTTATACACATGTAAATGATCAAATATTATAATTTAATGGTCATTGAAAATGATACTTTGTGTATAGAAAGAAAATCCCACATTGGTTAATTAGTAAAAAGAATTAAAGATTTATGCATATATTAAGTTATTTGGAGAAGTTTTATCTATAATAGAGCTTTGGCTTATGTGTTTTGAGTTTTCAAAAAATTTATAATTTTAATGGATTATCATTGAAAAAATTTATTGTGAACCGGTGAACGGTATCTGTCTTTATTTCGCGCTGTCTGATTATTTTTCAGATTGATTCCAATATTCACAATTTTTTAATTTTTTAATTTAGTTTAATTAGACTATTTTTTTATCTTCATTAATGGGTAGCACATATATTATTTTTCTTAATAGACACATAAACGATAATATAACTTAAATCTTTTTAATATTATCTAGCATTATTATCTCTTGCAACGTACATGTGAAATAACTAATTAAAGTTTAAAGAGAGATGCGTGAGCACATGGAAGTTAGTAAATTCAAATTAATCAGACTTATTTCAAAGAAACCACTATTAATTTTGAAAATCAAATACTAAATTAGCAACGGGATTTACCCTATAAAATATTTGGAACTTTTGGGGAAAATTTTGACAAAATCTATTTATCTATATATTAATAAAATAAGAGGTGTTGTGGTACAGTTTGACCGCAATTTTCCCGCCCAAAATGCTTCAAGTGGGGGCTTTTTGGTCATTTTGATTGGTTTGTGGTAACCAATGCGGTAACTTTGATGTTTATCCCTTCTACTTTTTGGTTTTTAATTTTTGAATTATCTCATCTTCATAATTCTATCTTATCTTTATAATTCTATGTTTAAGTTATCTTATCTTTATATTTTTAAATCTTCCTTTCATTTCAATGTGAAA